>PVHY01017528.1:0-31219 GCA_004024945.1 Uropsilus gracilis
TTTGTCTTGGAAAGTCACTGTAGAGACAAAGAGGGCCTCAGACCTGGTTTTGTCCTCTGAGAGCTCGGTATCTAACTGCAAGGAGCAGTGATGAGATGGTGATGAGAAAGTGCCCTGTAAATGATGTGGATGCTGAGAAGCCACAGTGATGTTGGGGAGTAGGTAGGAGGGGTAGACTGGAAGACCTGAAGGTCTGAGTCATCCCGGAGAGTCACAACCTGACAAAGTATTTCCTCGGCTTCAGCTTGTATCAGGGGTTACAGTCAAATCCCTTCATCCCTTCATCCTAGGAATCCTGTAGCTAAGACTCTTGTCTTATCCATTTTACAGAGGAAGAAATGGAGGGCTGGAGAGGTTAGCTTACTCAAGGTCACACACCTGGTCATTAGTTAAGGTAGGATTCTGATCCAGTTCTCAGAAGTTCCTGCTCTGGCACTTGCATTTTGCAGTCATATTTCTGGGGGCTGTTTTGGTTTCATTTTACTTGATCCTTTTTTTTTTTTTTTTTTTTTTTCTGTATTTATTCTCCATATGAGTGAATTCCCCTGGTATTTGTCTTTCTCCTTCTGAATTTTTTTTTTTACAGAGCATCATCCTCTCTGGGTCCATCCATGTCATTACAAATGGTAAGAGTTCATCTCTTCATAGCGGAATAATATTCCATTAATTTAATAATCTTTATATACATATATATATATATCCCATTCTTTTATCCACTTATGTGTCGGGTGCTATGGATTTCCATAACTTGGCTATTGTAAATGGTGCTGCAGTGATTGTAGGAGTGCATATGGCCCTTCAAATTAGTGCTTTTATATTCTTTGGATTACCAAAGTGGAATTGTTGGTTTCTATGGTCGATCTATTTTTACCATTTTGAGAACCCTCTATACTGTTTTCCATAGTGACTGAATCAGTCTACATTCCCACCAACAGTGCATGAAGCTTTTTTTTTTTCTCCAGCCATTTTCAACATTTGTTCCTCGGGTATCTTACATGGGCCATTCTCATTCAGATGGGGTGGTGTCTCACTTTGGTTTTGATCTGCATTTACCTCGTGAGAGGTGGTATTACCTCGTGAGAGGTGGTACTGTTGGCCAGCTGAATGCCTTCTTTGGGAGAAGTGTCTCATTCTTCTGTTCACTTTTTTTCTGTTATATATTATTAATCATTTTGTTTATAATTTTTGTTATTGTTTATTATTGCTTATAGTTCTGTTATTAATCATTTTGTTTATAGTCATTTACATATTTCATATTTATGTATATTTTTATATATTTATGTTACATCATTGCATTCCCCAGGGTTCTCCCTTCACCCCATCTTATATTCATTTTTGATTGGCTTATTTGTTTACTTTTTGTTGAGTTATGTGAGTTCTTTGTAGATTTTGGGTATTAGCCCCTTGTCACATGTAGGGTACAAATATTTTTCTCCCATCTGGTTGGGTATCTTTTCTTTTAATGAAAGTTTCTATATCTGTACAGAAGCTTTTTAGTTTGATGTCATTCCATTTGCTTATTTTTGCTCTTGTTCCCCTCGCTGTCAGAGTCAAGTCCCCAAAGACAGAGTATTTTGCTGTCAGAGTACTTTGCCTTGGTTTTCTTCCATGTATTTTATGGTTTCCCATCTTACATCCAAGTCTTGAATCCATTTTGAATTAATTTTTGCACATGGAATTTTGTTTTATTTTCTGCATGTGGCTGTTTGATTTTCTTAGCACCATTTCTTAAAGAGATTTTCCTTTGTCCATTGTACACTTTTGACTCCTTTGCCACAAAGCCATATGTTTTTAAGGGGTGAATTTTCTCGAAAGGACACCTGTTCACGCATGTTTATTGCAGCTCTGTTTACAATTGCCAAGATTTGGAAACAAACCAAATGCCCCAAAACCTATGATTGGCTGAAAAAAAATGTGGTATATGTACACAATGGAATACTGTGCATCAATCGAAGACAAACATATGTCATTTGTAGCAACATGGATGGAACTAGAAGGACTCAAATTAGCAGAAATAAGCCAAAAAGAAAAACAGAAATACAGGATGGTCTCACTTATATGAGGGATATAGGAAAAAACAAACAAATAAGAAAAATTATAAACAACCAATGGGGCCGAATGATGGAATGAGGGAAAAGGAGGGAGAAGAAGGTGGGGGAGGCAAAGGGCACAAGAGAGCAGGATGGTTGATGGGTGTTAGGGAGATGGGAGAGCCCCGGAGTACACAATAGTGTAATATATATTTTTATATATATTATATACACATATATGCCATGTTATATATTATATATAATACATATTGTATTATATAATATATATTATATATAATATATATACACATACATATGTATGCAAAATTTTTTATAATTAAATTAAACTTAAAAAAAATTTTTTTAAAGGGTGAATTTCCATGTTGTGTTGTAATATGCCTGCCTGGCTTTAAAAATAAACTAAATAAATGATAACTATCAAATTAGAACCAAGGGTGCATTCTTAGAATGAGACAGGTGCCAAGTTAGAGGAAGAGGCTGAAAGGAAATAGTGACCAAGTAGCTTTTTACCCTAAAGGTGTCTGGGTCTTTACTCTCATGTGTTGTGCCCGTGGTGGTTTCTGAACAGTCTCCAGCCCTGCACACAGCTCAGAGCGGGGGTGTCTGCACACTCTCGACATTCCTGGGGCCCATCCTGTGTGCAGTTGTCCTACTGGGCAAAGCTGCTGGGGCTTCCTGCTGAGCCTCTCCGCTGGTCTTCAGGGCTGGAAGTCAAGCTGTACTCATCATCCCTGGATCTCCACGAGCCCCCTCACCGAAAGGAAAATGTAGGTGTTTCAGGGTGCACATCCCCCTCACTGTACAACAAAAACCTCATTGAAAGGGCAGGTGTGCCAAGAGCCCTCTGAGATGAACTGCGATTTGTGGCAGAGTGTGTCGTGGGGCTTCTTCAGAATTAGCATGGGACACAAGGCATTTGCCACGGTGCTAATTGCTATTGGATGAAAACAAGCAACCCCAGTATGTGGGCAGGAGGCAAGACAAAACAGATGCCAAAGCCATTCAGAGCCCTGCCCTGCACCAGGCGCTGCACTGGTGGCTGAGGACGTGTGCGTCAACTGACATGTCCCCTGTGGGTGGGGTCTGCAGAAGCGAGCCTGGGGTCCAGCATGACTCTGGGCCGGTAGCTGGGCAACCATACACCCTTGGCCTCCCTCTCAGCACTGGCTCTCTGTGCTGCCTTTTGGCCTCCAGAGAGCGCAAGCTCGCTAAAGGCCCAGCCCCGCCGAAGGTGCAGTTCCCTCTGGAAGAAGAATGTGCTCCAGCAGTGGCCAGTACGGGGTGTTGACTCCCGGTCCAGAGTGACAGGTGCAGTGTCACTCCCCGGGTCCAGAGTGACAGGCGCAGTGTCACTCCCCATGGAGGAGGAAATGTGCTCCCCCCTCGATTCCTTCCTGCTGCTGCTTGTCTGCCCAACGGTCATCCCAGAAATCTGAAGGTGGAAAGTACAAGCCCTAAACCAAATTTTCTGAAGTTTCTTCCTAATGTCACAATGGCGACCAATTTAAAAAAGAAAGTGACTCACACTGTCCCTTTTATCAGCAGATACACCCAGAGGTAGTGAAGAGGGAACTTGAAAACATAAATACTATTCATCGCGGTTAGAAATGAAGCAAAGGGAAAATTCCCTTAATGAAAGTTTGTCACCTGAGAGGGGAGTGTAAACAGTAATGCCAGGCCTTCCAAAATCTGCTGGAGCAAACCAGCTCAGCTCTCAGCATCTAGCTGGACCAACACAGGCTGGATCAAACCTGCTGTTGGAGAACGTTGACAGACAAAAGGGATGTGGAATGCACAGGTGTCATGGCAGGTGGTCAGAGCTCAGAGGTGAAAAGCACCCGCCGACAGTGGAGCCACCGTCTGCCATGACAGGCTGTGATGCCCCATACTTAAGTGCATGCGCCTTCCTCAAGGCTGGGAGCTGCGTCAGTGCAGATCTGAGCCAGGGACTGCTCATGATGATTCCCCGGGAATCATTCCCCCTCACTGTGCATGGCAGTGTGGGCAATCAGGTAGAAGCCGTGTGTTTCCTGATGAAACAAGATGACTACCCCAAGACACTGTGCCCCTGGGCCCAAGATGAAACTCCCCCTTCACAGGTAGAAGGGGGGGCAGCGGCAACACAAGATTAGGTTTTCCTCAAGAAACTGAAAGGAGAAATGCTTTAAATAAATTATTTAAAATATTATAAAAATTATAAAAAATATTTGCGGAGGGAGGGGCACAAGAGATTAGGATGATGGTTCATAGGGTGGTGGGAGAACCCTGGGGAATATAATGGTGTTATAGGTATATTTTTTATATATATTTATATATGTAATCAAACAAAAAATAAAGTATTTGCTTGATGCAACTGAAAATGTATCAGGACCCACTTCTCCCCTTCCCCCGTCCATAATCAGGCTCTTCTGCCACTGGTATTTTTCCCCTTCTTTAACGTCACCACTGTCCCAAGGTTTTCACAAAAAAAAAAAAAAATACTGTCCAACTCTTAAATCACATGTATTTTCCTTTTTTATAACCATGCACTCAGCTGCAGGGATGTCTGGAAATATCCTGGGGTTGGAGTCAAAATTCCAGGACTCAGATCTCTTTTCTGCCTCTTTGTCACCAGATCATCCTGACCATGTCCCTTAGTGCTCAGAGTCTGTCTTTGCATCTTTAAAGCGCAGAGCCACTGAGGACTAGTTCTCCTTCATGGGAGCCTTTGAGAAAATTCTAAGGAATAACCCCCTCTCATGATGCCTCAGAGTGCCTAGCTATTCAGATGTTTCCTGACTCTTCAATGGGACAAGTATAGCCATTGTATATAAGTCTTCTTCAAAAAGAGTGTCGAGCCAGTCTTTAAAATAGATAATAAACTCCCCCATCACCCCCCAAAATATGTGGCAGTTGTGATGATAGGTTTATTCAAACGCTGGAATTCAGAAGAGAACCCAGGCTGAGCTGCCCCCCTGCATGAAGGCTGACAACAGCAAACAAGCCCAACTGTGCACACCGCCTGTGCCTAGGGAACCTAAAGGCTACGTTTGCATCTGTAAGCGCTGTCCTGTCACATGTTGATAGATCGGAGAGCAGCTAAATCTTCCTCTTGAAAAACTTCAGTCCCTTCGCTTCCAGAGCAAGTGCTCTGTTTTCGCGATTGACTCCTCAGCTCGCCCGGTCTCCTCCACTCTGGGTTAGCAATTGAAAAATCAGTCCGGTGTGGGAAATTTCTGCCGGAAGATGAAGTAACTCATGACCTCTACACCCCAGTGGCCATTGGTCTTTTCAGGGCTGTCCTCGGAGCTCTTGCTGATCCATTGCCCAGCAAACATCAACTCCCAGATCGACAAACTCTTGAGCAAAAAGCTACCTTCTCTGATTGTCAGTCAAACTGCAATGATTCGCTGTGGCCGTTTTCAGACAGATGGCCCGAATCTGCCGTTAATGTGGCCCAGCTCCATCTGGGACAGAAAACCACCCAGGAAGATTCCGTAAGGACCGAAGAGATCACAGACTGGGTTTCTAGGGTGGCCTCACAGAAACACCCTCATCACTCTCTGAGAGTGCTCACGAAAAGTACCGACTCTCCCACAGGCTGGTGAGAATGGTAGCAACTACTCTCTGATGACCTGCCTTGTCACATCACCTCAGTTTCCTCTGAGAGCCCAGTGAGAAAGCTTCCTGTTCACAGAGACACATGGTGCCGTTTGAGGAGGATGAACTCAGCCTGGGAAGAGTGAGGGGCCTATCCACAATGAAAAAGAAGCGCAGCCACTCTGGCCCCTGCTCACTTCCACCCATGAACCATCTCCCCTTGGCCTTTCCAGGTCCTCAGCAATTGCAGCCTTGTCTTCAGGGCTGCCTTCTTCCTTCACCACATGCACATGGTCTCCTTGATTTCAAGAGATGCCAGAACAACATCCAAAGATTCTGAGCTGGAGAATCTGGTGACTTTTGTCAGGAGCCCAGTATTTCTAGAATTGCCTCTGTGAGCACTGTTGGGAGAAAAATTGTCAAACAATAAAATGAAAAGATGCCAATACCTGGAGGGAACGGTGGGTAGACACAAGTATGAAGCTTAATATGAGTCAAGAAACCCTGAACCCTCAAAGGACAATGAGGGCATGAGATTTGGGAGGAGGAAGGAGGGAGGGAATGAAAACCAAGTGAAAGGGGAGTGAAAGCCAAGGAAGTGAAACTTTAGGACTCAAGAAAGTCACTCCCTGGCTCTCATTTTTATAGAATGTTCTTCCTCCATTGCCTAGCATCTCCCAGCTGGTGCCTGCCAAGCCCCTTTCCTTTTAATCCTACAGGAATGATTGCACCAATTCACAGGGATCTGGGTCTATAGAGTAAGAGGGGGGACAGGAGGACTCTGCAGCTCCCTGGAATAATACATGAATATATTATTCCTCCTATAATATATATTATATGTTAATAATTTCAGAGAAATTATTCTCTGCTGCTGCAGAACTATGGCTGATGAGTCTGGGGGGTCACAGGTCTTCCCCTGTCTTTTTAGGGGAGTCAGGCAGGTGTGTTCCTGAAAGCAGAAGGATCTGGACCAGGCAGCACAGGGTGGGAAGAGCTCGTCAATCTTAGCAGAGAGTTGACCTCACCCCAGTCTTCCTGCAGATGATTATCAATGCAGTCTTTTTACAGAGAGCACGTCACTGAGGCTCATGATCAGCTAGCATCTGCCACAGAGCAGACTGTTACGAAATGCAGTTATTTAGCCATGAGCTAACTAAGAACGCATTTCTTAGTCAGCTCGTGTTTCCTTAGGGTGGCTGGATAGCTAGACCAGCTTTTCAAGCTGAGACCAGCTCAGTTGATTTCTGTCTTCTACTGGAGGGTTCACTGGGTGACTGGTAGAAGAGGGCTTCCTCTGAGATTCTGTCACCACTCCATATGGCTGCCCCTCTCTGACAGACAAGCCTACGCCTCCTCATGTGAGAGCAGCAGCCCATACTACAGATGCCGTAGCTCATGCATAAAGGAATCTCATGATTGTGTATATTGTTTGCATGCTTTTAGCTAGCCTGTTGTCCCAGAAGTTTCATCTTCATTTATTTGGGTTAGTTGAGTAATAGTGAGTATTTTACATTAAGATTATATTTTGTGTCATGTGAAAATGGTAGCACTTCACAGGGCCCAACACATCAGAATATAAGCAAGTTATAGTAAAGGCCTTTCCCTCTTACCCGTTCCCCTCCTTACAAACAGTTGATATTCTCGGTTTCTTGTATTTTTTCCCAGAGCTACTCTATGCATTTATGGTGTTTGCAGACCAAGCATATATGGAGGGCCATATAAATTTCCCCCTTTCAGTACATAAATGGTATATATGCCAGATAGGCCCTCGATAGTTGTATTTTTTCTAATTTAATATAGTTGGGTAATTACCCCTCAGTACTGTATATTTGCATAGTGTTCACTGTGATATAGATTTACATAGTATTTAAGCCATCTCTTATTGATGACCCTTTGGGTTGTGTCTGATCTTTAGCTTTTCCACATAAAGCTGTGGTTGATCATTTTGTACATGAGTCTTTCAACAAGAAATTTAGGTGTATCTGTTGTGGGAAATCACTAGGTCAAGCGTTAGGAGATTCAGTGACAAAGAACACGCCCAGATCATGGTTTCTGAAGACCATTTGCTACTTAGAAAACCATGGCTCCTTGGAAAATGGTTTAGTTCTAGAAAAGGAGCTGGGAAGATGGCACATCAGCCTGGAACATCCTTTCATGCCAGACAGAAAGAACATGTGCAAATAAGAACAGGCACACAGAGTCACACAGAAGTCTCTTGAAGGGGTGTCCACAGGCCACCTAGTGAACAACTAGGTTAGTAAGAATAATGTGTCCTTTATAGATATGCTATATAGATTATGGATAATAACACAAATAATAAGTAATGCTAGAAACCCAGTACAATCTAGGGGTCCCTGGAGTTCATACTGGTATGGATAGGCTATTCCCATTGTTGCAGAAACAGCTCCTGAAAAGAGATGTAGTCATCAGAAAGGGAAAAATTAGTAACAGGAAACACACCAGCGTAACCAAGTGACCACAATAACATGAAAGTAAAGGGCAGACTGATAGCCAGTGAACACCTAGATCATGCATCACTCCTTCTGTGGTATTTTGCCAAAAATGCATACTCTGAGTATAATTCTAAACAAACAGTACATGAGCAGTGCACCAAAAAATAACCAGCACTCCTCAAAAACATCTTGAAAGATAGAAAAGACCAAGGAATTGCTACACAGTAAAGAAGTCTAAACATACAACAAAGGATTTTGGATTTGCTCCTTGAAGAAGAGAGAAAGTATTTTCTTTCACTACAAAATAATTCAGTGTGATATGAAATAAAATAGGTATGTTCAATAATAGTGTTGTGTCCATGTTAACTTATCAACTTTGGCAGTTTTTCTGTGGTTAAGCAGAAGTGGCTTGTTTTTAGAAAATGTTCAGAGGTAAAAATAATTGGAAAAATAATGTGTCCATGTACATAGACATGCATATAGCCACACACAGAAAGCACGAGATAAGGGAGCGGGACGAGTGGGAGAGATTGAGTACAGATGTGATAAAATGTTAACAGCTTGACAATTTGGGTCACAGGAATTCTTTTCACTGTTTTCACATCTCTGTGATATTCAGATTATTTTTTAAGTTAAAAGAAAATACATGTGCATTTGAAATTTTGATAGATTTTGTCAGACTGCCTGCTATAAAAAGCTGTGCAAATATTGTCTCCCAGCACCACCAGTGTACAAAAGTGGCACTTGATATTTACAGAATACATTCACACATCGCTCCAGAAGAATTTATTACTCCAGCCAGAAGTAGGCAAAGGCATTTTCTCTATTTTACATAACTGAACCTTCCAAAAGTGTAGACAATAAGAGTAGTGGTTAAGAACACAGGATTTTGAAACAATAATTATATGCTATTTCACTCCAATCAGACTGCCAAACATTATAAAGTTTGAAAATACTGAGCGTTGGCAGGAATGTAAAGAAATGAAAACTCTTATAATCTCTTGGAGGGAGTGTAATTTAGTACAATCATTTTGGAGAGCGATTTGGCAATATTTAATAAAGTTGAAGATGTGCAAATCCTACAGCCCAGAAAGCCCACTCCCAGCTCTGTCCTACAAAGACACACACTCATGTGTGCATGCACACATGCACATACACACATCTGTATGCAAACACACACACAGAGCCATGTTTCTGGCAGTGTGACTGGTCATAGTGGGAAGTGGGAAAGAAACTAAATGTCCACCAAAAGTCAACTCATTGTGATCTACTTATTATAATATATTGTGATCTACTTATTATAATACATTAATTCAAGTAAAAGAATTAGAAGTTTTCTTTCAACATAGAGAAAACTCCAAAACATAATGTCAGGAAAGCAAACTATAGGCACCTCTCATGTGCATAGTTTGGATGTTGTCATTTGTGAACATCCTCACAGATGTTTCAGTAAAGGATCAGATCCTGCAGAGCAAGGATGTGGCAGGAGTAACAGCATGGTTATTTGGAGGTGGGAAATGAGAAGACCAGGACTAAAAGTCTAAAAACCAGAGCATACATACTTGGAATATTTCATTGCAAAAAATAGATAAAAAGTAAAAATAAGAAAAATACTAGCATTTGTTAAATGCAGGTGCTGTGTATGTGTTTATGAGAGAATTCTCTGTACTTGGCAGAATGTTTAAAAATACAGCAAAAGGAAAAAAAGGAAGACAAAATGATCCAAATCCTGTAGTCAAAGAACTCTGGGTTCTGATCTCCTCCAACACCTGTCAGTCGTAGAATACTGGATGTTTCCTTGATGTCTGTAGACTTTAGTTTCACCAAGTGTAAAATGGGACTGATACTGCTTACTTTGAAAGTCTGGTGTCAAGACTGAAAGTGCTGATACCTATTACATCCCAGGAGTGCCCTTGACCAGGACTCCAAAATAGTAGTTACTACTACTATCATTCATTGCTTCTAAACAGTACAGTGTAGGCTTTCCATGTTGGCTTGCCACAATTAGGTGTGGAAGACACTGTGGTGCCTTGTGGGTAGAGACGTGGAATGCTGCTTAAGGTCCTGCTTAAGGTCCTTCACAGGTTAGTACTCCACCACCCACAGCTATACTGAAGGATTGTTTGGTATATTATCTCAGTCATGCTGAGTTTGAGGAATTCTTCTGTAGTCCTAGGTCTTTCATAATTGGTGCCAGGAGTTCCCAGTTGTTTTCTTACCCCTACAACATAGAAAGTTTAGGCCTCTGCTAAATGATTATGGGTATTCACCTCCTTGCCAATCAGCTTTACATGCCACTTAGCACAACAACTGCCTGGCATAAAGTAGTTTTTCAGAATGAATGAGTGAATGAGTCAGAGTGCAGTTTCTTCAGTGGCAGAGATCTAGTCACCATTATCGGTATGACTTCCTTGACTTCTTGTTGCTTGCAAATGAAGACGCCAGGTTTCATTTAAAAGCCAAGTGAGTCAGAAGTCCTCAGCCCAGTTGCCCATCTCAGAACACACCTAACTAAATGGGCTAATCGTCAGTGCCCTTGTCAAGGCTCTTCTAGAACTCTGTGAGACACAGAATTTCACAACTCCAGCCAACTGTGGTTACACACGGTAAAGCAGGGGGCTTTGACCTGAAGATAACAAGCCTAATTATGACACCCACTTTGGTCTGATGCTTGCACCCTGCTAGTGTGCCTTCAGGAATACCTAGAATTTCCTGCAACTCTGTACTGTTTGCTTCATCTCAGGTGCTGACTTGGGGAATCCAGATACTGTGGTGGTTCCGAGGACAACTTTGAGTCTCTGCTCACGTCACCATCGACTTTAAAGTGGGTAAGTACCTCTTCTTTCTATACTCATTTTCACTAGTGTTTGCTGTGACAAAGCTGAAGCACTCAGCAATGATTTCAAAGCCTGAAAACCACTAAAATGAACTTGGCGTCTTCCTAGTTCAGTTTATGAGCTTATGAGCAGGGAACTGTTTCTTGAACAGAGTTTTGCAATGAAGATGAGATCAGAATGTCTGAGGTGGACAGAAACATAATGAGAAACTATGCAAAGTCACGCAAACTTGATAACAATAATAGGTCAATGTCAGTTTCTTGGTTTTTCTTTTGTAAGATGTGACCAGTTGCATATATGCCCAACAGGACTTGCAGGAGAGAACAACTTGCCCAGCAAACAGTATAGTGAGAACCAAAGACACTGTGACTAGACTCTGTTTTTAGTTCTCATTTTCTCCTTGGAACTGCCTGGGTGACCTACAGAGAGTTATTTGGCCCCTCAATTACTTCATCTACAAAAAGAGAAATTTGGATTGAATTATTTTTAAGGTATTTTTCTAAATTCTTTAAGTATTACACCTTCATGCAGTTTAGAAAACATTGATTTAAAGTAGTGACTTCCAAAGAATGATGGACAGTCCATCTTTTCTATCATTGGAGCACTTGATAAACAGATAGATGGGTAGATGGATAAATAGATAGTTCTAGCTCATCTCTTCCCAAGCCTTTCCCAGATATTCTGAGTCAAGATCTCTGAGACAGAAGAGAAGGAATCTGTCTTTTTTTTTCCCACAAATTCCACAGATGACTTGCATGAAAAAGAACTTTTAGGAACCACTGCGCCAACCATTGAAAGTATCACTGTGTTTACATTAAGGACCTTCAGTTCTGTGAGATGTGATGAATGGGGAATGGGCCAGGGAGAAACTGGCTGGAATCACCTTGCATTTGTGGAATTCATAAGATTGCCACTAAATGACTATTTTTCCTTGTTTCTTGGCTCCAAGTCTTCCTGCTTGGCCCTGTCGTCCACTCCACTTCATTGACCAGCTCTAGTGTCCTGTGGAGACGCTTGGCTGCAATTGAGGGAGATTGAAGTCCTTGCAGGAAGAGTGATTGCCTCTTCTTCTCGCTTGGATTCTAAATGTGATCTCGTCGGTCTGTGTCCCTTCCTACTCTGCAGCTCTGCAGGAGCTTTTGCTGTCTGTCTTTCACCGTAGAGGGTTGGTTCTGGAGTGATTAAGAGGTTGTGGATTGTGGTAAACCACGTTTGCATGTGGAACCAAGATGGCAGGTTCCCAGTGTCAAGGGGCTCTGCCTGGAGATCCCGTGGCAGGCAGCGTCAGATGAGGCCCAGACTCTAGACTGTGAATCAGAGAAACGTTCAGATGTGCTGGCTTGCAATGTTCTTGCCAGTGTGGGATATGTGACATTCGAGCGCTCTGGAGTGGATGCCTAAACCCTCAAGGAATCACAGGCACCCCTAAGGAGACTTGTGTCTTAAAGGAAAACTAAATCCTGGCTTTGAAATACAAACAGGGTCTCCCAGCTCTGCCCACAGAGACTCCCCACCAGGATCAGTCTAATTGCTCAGTGGGCGACTGTTGCTCTTCTCCAGCGCTTCAGTAGAGATTATTTTCTGGCATCAAATAAAGGGAATTGGAGCTTTAAGAACATAGTGTCACTGTTGTCCGCTGAGGGTCAGACACAAAACTCTCCTCCCAAATCACAGGCCAGGCATTTTGAGTGATGTATCAGGTAAAGTACTAACAAGTGCCCCTTCATGAGCGAATCACTTGCCCATAAAGAGCGTTCCAGACAACACCCACTGCTGGCCTGGCACAGATGTGGGCTTTATTTGATTTGGGGCTGATTTATTTGTTTGCCTTGCTTCTTGAACAGCATAACTTGGATTTAATGTCTCGAATACTGAATCCAATACTTCTAGGTTCACTGGCTTGTTGTTATTTAGCATTTCTGAAGTATATGTCATTGCACTTGGCACTTCACAATGACTCATAAAAAGGCACGATCCATTGCAACTGGCTGAATTACTGTCTATGTAGCGATAATCACAGGACAGATCTGGATACCCTTTGCCCCCTAAACAATTATATATCCTGGTTCCTCATTGCATCTGAGCCCAAACATAAGTGTGGTGACTCCTACACCATTTTAATGATGTAGCCTAGTGTGTTAGACTCAGTATATTTCTGCAGATCCTGAGGAAAACCTTAGCAAACTCAAATGAACAGGAGGATGGAGAGATGTATGATGTGTGGATGGACAGAAAGTTCTACAATGGTAGGTACCTGATATCTTCTTTTTATCTTTCCAACCATAGATTTATTTATGTATCGTGTGGCTAGAGCTGGCTGAATTGGAAGGGAACTGTTTCTCGAGTGGGTTTCTGCAGTGAAGATGAGATCAATTTATCCATGAGGTGGACAGAAACATAATGAGAACCTGATTGCAATAAGTCATATGAACTTGTTAGCAATATTATATCTGTGTCAACTTCTTGGTTTTAATTATGTGCGATATTACCATCCCAGGCAATGGGTGAAGGGCACGGGAACTCACAACTTCCTGTGAATCTGTAATTATTCCAGAGAAGAATCTTATAAACTTCAGCTTTCACATCTTTGTAGTCACACCTCACTGCCTACATCTCGCAGTCACTATGTCCTGCACTAATAATGGAAATTCCAAGTGTGTCAGTTCAGGACTTCCAGAAAAACGGAAGCTAAAACAGAATTAGACATGCAAGAGATTTATTGGGGGAACCGCCTGGGGAGTGCAATGCGGGAAAGACGCAGGCGGGGAGAGCCTTGAAACTGCTAGGCAATTCTAAGGCCTGTAGAAGGAGAGAATGATGGAAGGAAGGACTGGGTAAGAAGAGCCTCAAACCATGCTCAGTTGAGAGAAAAAGTTCAAGCCAATCAGGAGTCACTGAACAAACTCTGTCTAGTAGAGTAGTCCCATGAGGTAGGCTGGTCATGTGCGGGTACCTCTGCCGCCTTCGGTCATCCCTGGAACAGTCTGGGAGCAGCCTTGTCTGAAGCAAATACCGGGTGAATTCAGGGGAGTAGAGACAACCAGATATGTCAATCAACTGTGCTCCCAGAGTGGCTTGTTATAAAGGGGGAGTTGGGCAGGACACCTCCAAGGTCATCAGGCCAGGCATTGATCTACCTCTCAGTCCTCTCACCTTCCCATGCAGCGCTTCAGCGAACTTGACCCCTTGTTCCACTGTTTGATTCATCTTCTAACTCCCAAACCAGAGTGAATTGTACCCTCTGCTCCTGTTATATGTCTGCTCCGTGCCTGCCTGTGCACTTTAAAGAGTCAGAGAAGATCAAGTGCTCCCCCATATCTCTGTGTCACCCAACGTTATGTGACTGTCTCTGCCTTTTAGCATCTTTCACTTTCCTTCTCTTGATTCCATGTCTCATTTCCCACAATGCTTATTGCAACTCTGCTGCACCTTCATTAAAAGCGCCGACATCTCACACTCTGTTTTCTGGATGGTCTTCTCATGTTTTCTGGATGGTCTTCCCATGTGAGCTCCTTAAATAGTACTCCCCCCTTCCCCATCTCCACATCTAGAACTTTCTTCCCTCCTCTCTTCCTTTCTTTAATTGTTGGAGAAAGAACATTGTTTCTCCAATGTCTCCTTGTTCTTTGAACTCTCTTTTGATTTCTAAGCCCCTGTGCTGCTGGTTATGGTCATTTCCTCTTCTCTGTCATAGACTCATGCATATTCTCTCTCTCTCTCTCTCTCTCTCTCTCTCTCTCACTAGCTTCCTTCTTTGGTCTGTAGTTGAGGCTCCATTTTCTTAAACTGAGTTCCCCTGGATCAGTCTGCCCTTATGAGCTATGTGTATGCATCCCTTTCTCCATTATCAGTCCTCTGGTGCTACACTTCTGTGCTTGCTTTGACCTCCTCTTAGTCATCAGACACCCACCCCAGTTCTCCTCTTGCCTCATGACGCAAATGAAGCTGCTTTCTCATAGGTCTCTCTTGCCCATCCCAGTGCCTCATTTTGGGTCTCACCTCCCATGGCCTTTCATCTTATCTGTCACTCCACCCCCTCGTTCTCCAAATGTTCTCCTCCCTTGGCTTCTAGCCCAGGCTGCTCTCAGCTCACTCCATGTCTTTCTGAGCATATCTTTTCAGAATTCTCTTCTTACTGCCTCTAAAAAGAAATATTCCTTCAAGAGTCCGTCATCTTGATTTAGCTCTGAATTCTCTCCTTGCGTGTTTTCCTCCTTGCCAGGGGTCTTGACTCTGTGCTCTGCAGAAGGTTGTTCCATCTAAATTTTCTCTCAGACTTCCATTTGTGAACAGTGTCCATGTGCATCTTGCCAAAGCTTCAAGTTCTGTACCCACACCATCACTCCCTACTCCTTTCTCCCAGCTTTCCTGTCTCTCTTCATGAGACCCCAATCTTTGAGTCCTACAGGTTGACATCTGTCAGATTGACCCTCCAGAGCCAGAGATCTGTCTGTCTTCACTCCACAGTCTCTACCTGTAACTCTGTTCCCCATCTTCCCATGACTACTGCCCTGACTCTAGCCCTAACTGCCTGCCCAGTGGGTTCCTGGAGACTCCCCCCCACACACATTTGTCTTTCCTTTTTGTGCTTTTTCTTCTTCCAGATCATAATAGTCAATGATGACTAATTTATTTTCCTAAGAGCGGAGCTTTCATTTAGTTCCTGTGGTGCTGAGAAACCTCTACATTGTGTACTCAATTCCTTGCATGGTAGCTAAAAGTAATCACCCAACTAAACAGTTGTGATATTTCTAAATACCTCCTTTTAGCCCTTATTACTAACTGGCTAATTCTCCCAGTTCCCTCCCCCAGCCCTCACTGAGCACCAAAGACATATATATAGATCTCTGTTCACGTGTTTTGTGTGCTATATATTGTCCAGAGCCTATTCGTGCATGTTTCCACCCCAGAAGCCTGAGAAGGGGAGAAAATTTTGCTGGTTCCACTCAAAGAAGGCTCATCGGGTGGTGACTGTGACCAGAGCTCTAGATGGAGATCTGAACCCAACCTTCTACCTGGCACAAACCCCATCACCTTGAAAATACCATTGCCCTGTCTAAGTCTTGGTTTCCTCATCTATCAAAGAGACAGGTCACTGAACATAGACCATTAGATTCTTAAAATGACAAAGTGAGATGTGTATGAGAGGCTCCAGCCTGCTTGGCACTGCACAGAGCTCAGCCGCGCGCTGGTGACCGTCATCGCCCCTCTTGTCATACACTCCCGGCAGCATGACAGGATGCACAGCTTAATTACTCACGCTTTGGCACTGGAGACAAACTTGGGAATTAAACACAACTGGTAAATTAATATCCTGAGGACTTCCGCTAGACATCAAGCTAATAGTTTTGGCTACTTCAGATAACCCATGATGGGTCCCAGAGGGTCCCGAAACCCAGAGCTTATGCTCTTCCTGGCAACAACAGGCTTTCTCGTTTCCCTGAGTTTCCACTCTCCCCACTTGAACACAGCAACTTCCACTCCCCACCGTCTGTCGGCTGAATTGTAGAAGGCAAGAGAGTCTTGCCATGCAAGATCTGGCCCCCACTCACGAGGGAACATGTGTGACTCAGATGGTGAAGGAGACCAAGGACCTGGTGGAGATGCGAGAGGCGAAGCATTGGAAGAAGGAGGGGGTCCTGCAGAGGACCTTTGCAAAAAAGCAACTTGAAATTTAAGTGATTCTTGGGGGAGGGGTTAACCCCAGAGATCACAGAGATGTGAAACTTATATATAAATAATTATTTTTTTAAAAAATAAATAAAAGTGATTCTAACAAATGAAGACATTAAAATGAAGGCTAAAATATGTCAGTAAGATGACTGCCCGGCATTGTGTGTAGAATTGATGTCACCAGGTTGTACCCTCAAAAGTAGTCACAATGGCAAATTTTGCTTTAGAAAGAGTTTCATCACTCAGTATAGAAAGTGCGCATGCACACAAAGTGGGTGCCAAAAATGCATGGCGATTTATATAACAAGTTTATTTTCTACGTATATTTTTTACATGACAGACCATGATGTCAGCTTAGTCTCCATGGACCCTGGCTGCACACAGCTCCACTCTTGGCCCGTATTGTAAGATGACATGCAGCTGTATGTGCCTGTGCGTGTGTCCTCAAGTTTTCACTGCTGTTGGTGAAAAGAGTCTATTGTATCGTACCTGATCCTCATATACCTATGGGCAAAAGTCCACGTTTCTCACTCGAATGAAAAGAGGAATCAGGACCTGGCTTCACAAGTGTTTGAAAAGTACCTGCTGCTGTTGACACAGGTGCCGCAGCAGAAAACCAGTGTAGTGCAGGTAGTACTGTCACTGCTACTTCTTCCCCCAGCCTCCCACCCCCACTGCCCTCATTCGGCCAAACAGGAATCACTAAAGGAGGCACAAATCAACAAAGGCACCTGCGACTGGCACTAGAACCTTGAATCGGCCATCAAACACCTGACTGACATTTTGTACCGTGGGCTCCTACGCGTATTGAGGGAGAGGAAGGGACTGTGACTGCTATATATGATGGTTCTGTCTCCATCCCCCACTTGGAAGAGATAATAAAAAGAGTAAGAACAGAAGTAATGATCTCAAAGAATATACAGCTTTTTGTAGTGGAAAGGAGAATGAAACAGTCTTGTGATGGTGGATAAGTTATAATTTGGCGATTTGAGTAGCAGAATTGGTAAACACAATCGTTTACTTTTATTGTAAAATGTGATGCATATTTGGGAGGGTGCATAAATGCAGCTTTGACTATATTCATGAAGGGGAAAAGTATGTAAGCACCTCCCATGTCAAGGCACGGAACCTGGTCACTCCCTCAGTACCCTAGCCCCACTGTGAGTTCTTCCTGGGTCATGACTGTCTCCAGTAGTAGTAGTTGTTTTCCTGACTTCTGTGGTAATCATTGCCTTGCTCTTCCGCAAGGTTTTTTCATTTGTATCTTGCTTATTTTCCTCAACACAGTGAGGGTGAGAGTCATTCTAGGAGCTGTTCCTTTTCGTTACATTGTAATGTTCCACTGTACCAGTGGAATGCAAAGTGATAGTGAATACCTGGTTGCTGCTGTGAACATTCTTGGCATGTATCTGCTGTGAGTTTTTCCAGTTCTCTCAGATGGTGCTGCTCCACCTTGAGCTCACTACTGTCACCCAGATGGTTCACAGGTGACCAGGCACTGACCTCCAAGTGTCTGAGTTGGTGGAACTGGGTAGAATATGAAGGTTTACATTTCTTTTTTTTTTATGACAAGTAAGTTTTACTTCAATGGCATATAGAATCTCTAGGGCTCTAATTAATAAGTGGTTCTTTGAAACAGAGGAACAGGGAACCAGGCCCCTCTCAACTTTCTGGGTCTGATAATCTTATGGCAGCAATCAATGGAAATGCAAAGAATGTCGAAGAAGGATATTTGCTTCTGACAGCCTTGGCTTTGAAATATCAATCATCATTTCATTTATTCCCCACTGGTGGGATTTCATCCTATAGCCAGGTCCAGTTGCAATAAGGGTGAGCAATGTAACCTAAGTGGGCAGACCTTAGTTAACTGTGCTCTTATGAACAGGGAGGAAGATGGAGATAGGCAACTAGCCACTGCCACAGGAGAAATTGGAAATACCAGGATGCAATGTATGATATCTGTAGTGTTTACTAATATTAGAAGAATAAGGAAGAAACTTTATATGTAGATCTCTATTGAAATTGTTTTCATCCTTCAAGGTTTAAATTCTTTTTCCAAGGCAGTTTCCATAGAACCCATCAAACAAAGTCCCTACCATATATTAGAGAATAATGAACATGGTTCTCTTTAGAATGCTTCACCAGGGTGGGGCACTCATCTCCCAATAGCTCATTGCTGCTTCTGAAGGTTTACATTTTTAAAGGTTCCCAGATCATACTAATGCCACCAGCCGAGAGTCAGGACCACACTTTGAGGACCGGTGCTTTACATTACAGGAATGGGGTTGCCGAGTTAATAGCATATATATCTTTTCAACGTGACTAACTAGTGCAAAGTCGTTTTTCCTAAGTAGTATCTCTATACTCCTTCCAGCATTGTCCTGGTGTTCCTGTTGTTCAGTTTCACTCACATCAGCATGTTACTGTCGGAATTCAGTTGGTGCCACCTTGCTAGGTATGGAAGTAGTCTCTCATTGCGGCTTAATTTGCATTGCCTTAAATCCAATGAATTTGAGCATTTGGATTTCTTAGTGATAGGATGAGAATGCCTGTTCAAGTCTCTTGCCCATTTTCCTGTGAGGTATCTGTCCTTTTTTTTTTCCTAACTAACATTTATATTTCAGTACCATTTATTAAAAAGACCACAAAACTTTAATTAAAATGTAAAGAAGTCTTAATCTATTTGGACAGAATATTTAATAATAGCAAGAACAAAGTACTAAAGATAATTGTTTAGATAGCCTCTCTTTTGCAAATGGCTTCCTAGAAGATGTGTTAAAGGCTTTTTCTCCAAACAAGCTGCTGACCGTAGAGGCCAAGTCATGTAAGGAAATATCAGCATTCTTCATACGTTCCCTGAAAATGTATCTGTAAGCACAAGGCCATCTTTAAATGGTAATAATGCAACTGAAATAGATCATTCAAGGAAAAGAGACTTATTATTGAGGCCAACATGGCCATCACACTTGTTAGCATGTCTCTGAAGGGCAAAATTCTAAGCAGCAGAAGCTGAAAGTGAATGAAATTGTAACCAATTCTCAACATAATGAAAATGCTTTGGGCTCTGGGCCAGAGAGTAGATTTGCACCATGGATGGCACTTTGTTCAGAGCCTTAAATTTCAGTGATGAAAATTAAATGACCATCTTACCTGATCGTTTGGAATCAAAATGTAGTTTTCAATTTAAAAAAAAAATTTATTTCAGCATCAGGATGTCAGGTAGCCTCTTTGTCCGTAGCTGTTCCATTAGAATAGACCCCTTCATTCTAGAGCATCCTCAGCATGAAGTGCAGACATGTGTTACAGTGCCCTCGACTCACCACCCTCCACACATGCGCACATGCCCTGTGCAGACATTCAACATAGAAGCATGTCATTCACATACTTTACACACATACACCTGAACATGCACGTGTACACAGATACATGTTAAATAAACACATATCCACACACTCATGTTTTTGTGCCTGGAAAACTTGAGGCAAGTATACCTACACATCAATTATAAGTATAAAGGGATATACCTTCCATCTGAAAGCACTAAATATTATAAAATGAAAATGTCTCTCACCCTCCATTTCACAACCTGTCAAGAATGAATTTCACAATTACTAGTTTGTATAAAACTGATATCGAGGAACTGAAGTCAGTTGAAAGTTTTAAGAGTAGGAAAGTATGCTTCAAATTGTTGCTTATTTTAGGAATGTCAAACCCTTGCTTTAAGATACAGGTATTTTAAGAGAAAATGTGCAGTAATGCCTCTCTTGCTCTTACCCTCTTAAATAAATTAAGTGGTATTAGCAGTAAATATAAGTTAATCACGAGAGCTGTTCCACTCTGAAAGATACCCCTGCTCCTTGAGTGAGGCATAAGTGGGTGCCAGTGACCCAGCTGGACCAGTTCTATATTCCTAGTTCATTTACCTTCAAATTTCTTTCCCTGAGCTGTGCGTAAAGCTCCACATTTGAACGGGAAGTTGGTGCTTGAGAGCATAAACCTCACAGATTTGTGACTTAGGACTCACTGGCCTAGCCTCATTTCTCCACGTACCTCTCCTTGAGGGGGAGCAGATCCCAGTAGACGTCAGATGCTGCCTGAAGTGCCTACTATCACAGAGTCCTGGGATCCTGTTTTGGAATTCCTAGATCATCACTTAGGATTACAATATGGTACAGTTCCAGGAGAGCCCCTAGAGGGTCCAATTTAGCTGGACAAGTTCCCCTGAACTCCTGTCACCCCCCCCCCCAGCCCCCGCAGAGTTCTGAGTGAGCTCTTCCATTTCTTTCTGGATAATATCCTGCACAAAATCCTCAGTTGTTTGCATAACCTCTTACAAGAACCTCTCATCCTCTCGTTTGCAACATCTCCTGGTTGATTTGTGTTTTTATGTTCTCATCCAACAAACGCTGACTGCGTGACTCTTGTGTGCCTGATGTTGTTGGGAAGTAGGAACTTGGAGGTGATGAAATACAGTCATTTTCCTCAAGGAGCTTGCAGTTCTCAGGAGGAGACAGATGAGTAAATAAGTGAAGACAGTGTGATAATGCTACTACCTTTGAGGAAGCTTCTAGTTTAGTTATCATATTCACGTGAGTAGAGCTTTACCACCACCACCATCATGCTTCAGACACCTTTTCCTGAAGTTTCAGGTATAATCTGAGGAGATAACTGCTTCTCCAGGTCACAGCAGTGTGTGAGCTCAGGTCATATTCAGTAGAAGGTCCTGTTCTTGTAGGTGCTTCATTCTCACCTAACATCTCCCCCAGGCAATCTGGGAAGTAAACCAGGAAGGGATGTCATGTGCACCCACTGAAGTCCTGTCATGCCCACAGACCCCTGAATCCTCTGCCACATCCCACTCTGTGAGTGCACCTTGTCCCCCCCACAGCTGCTGTGAGAGCATGTGGCTGTTGTCCAGCACAAGCACTGTCTACCATCATCCCCAAAGCTGATGGTGCTGGCATCTGCCAGCTTCTCAGTGTGCCAGTCTATAAGGGTTCCCTGCTGAAAATGCCAATAGACTTGTAGGAAAATGTTTATTGTTGCTTTTAATAGAGGAGATCAGGTCAAAGCCATAATGAGATGTCATCTCACACGCATGAGAATGGCACCCATTAAAAAAGACCCCAAACATTAACAACTGGAGAGAAGACAGAAGAAGGAATGCTGCTTCGTGATGGTGGAAACATAAGCTGGTGCGGGTGTTTGGAACACAATCTGGATCTACCTTAAAAAAATTTTTTTTAAATATATATACCATATGATCAACAGTCCTTGGGGCATCTATCTGGGGGATACAAAATCACCAACTCAAGAAACTCTCTGCTGTGCATTATTTATTGCTGCATTATTTACAATAGCAAGGATACTACAATAGCTAAGTGCCACTGAGAGAGAACTTGATTAAGAAAATGTGCTCTATCTGTCCACAAGAACCAGGAGAGGACACGGAAACAACCCAGATGCCCTGAAACACATACATGGATCAAAAACTTGTGGGTGTGTACACAGTGGAATACTATCCTGCAATCAAAAAAGACAAATTTGATGCATTTGTGGTAACATGGATGGACCTAGAAGGAATCATGCTAGTGGAAATAAGCCAGAAAGATAAAGAGGAATAGTGGATAGTCTCATCTATATGTGGGGTATAGGGAAAACAAACAAAAGGTCAAGTAAATTCTAAAAATGTCAGCAGAACTGAAGCACAGAGCAAGAGAGGGAGAGGGAGGTAAAATCAGGAGAGGGATGGGCGCAAGAGATTAAGATGACATGTCATGGGTGACAAGGTGGTGGAAGAACCTTGGAGTTGACAATGGTGTAATATGTGTGTGTCTGTGTGTATGTGTGCACATGCACACAATCCATTTTTTTTAAAAAGTTTTAATAGAAGTAAAATATTTTCTTAAGTCTGGAAAAAATATGAAACTGATTCCAAGTGCAATAAATTGGCTTTTTTTTCAAATTTAGAAAAAGACATGCATATCTACATAATGGAATACTATTCAGTCATAAGAAAAGACAAAATATTGCCATTTATAGGAAAATGGGAGGTGTCCAAGACATATGCAGAGTAAAGCAAGTCAAAGAGATAAAGACAAACACAGAATTTTTACATATAGACCACTTGACAAATCAAAATATGTATAAAAACTAGCTGGCAATAAATGAAGTCTGTGTGTTAATAGGAAGGGAGGAGGGTGGAAGGGTAAAATGTACATAAGGAATGGTGGGGTGGGGGGGAAATGACCATTTGAAAGAATGGAAGGGTTGTCTGCTGGAGCTAATGGGGCCACGCGCTCCTGTGTCCACTTCAGAGTGAAATTTCGCACAATTCTGCTTTCCTTTCACCACCCTCCGGAAACAGCCGCTCAGGAGGAGAGAACTTCTTGAACTTCTCTTCCACAGACTCACTCACTCGACCTGGTCCTGCAGTGCTCCTGCCTGCTTTGTCCTGTCGCTCAATGAGACTGTGCGAGAACTAGTTCTCTAGCTTCTCACTCATCACCAGGACTCGGACCTTTGTCCTGAGGAAGGAAGGAGAGCAGGAACAGGATGCTCTTCAAAGTGGAGGCATCTGTACTTCACACCGGCCTGCCCCTTTGATTACCGTGTCATTGTCTTCGAGTGAAGCTCACAGGCCTGACTTCCTTGAGGCGAATACTTTTCTAGAAGATTTCCTTCGTCTGTCACCCAAAAATATTCCCAGCAGATCTCTCCACAGCTCTTCAGTCCCGCCCAAGGGCGTGGGAATCCCTGTGACTGTGGCTTCTCAGTTTGAGAGTGGTGGTACGAGAAGCGGCGTCCCCGTCCCCTAGTACTCGTTACGTTCCTTCAGCACTTTGCCCTCTGCTTCTCAACTCCGATAGCCTCTGGTACCCTCCAATGTGGCAGCTGAATAAGTGGGATTCCCCAAAGACCACAAAGAATTTCAGATCCAGAAGCATCAACTTATCTGCCCAGCGGTGCCACCTTCCCATTCCCCACAGGGGCCAGCACACCTCATCTTATCTTCAGGAGCGGATCAAACGAAGATCTGAGAGCCCATGTTCTGTAGTTGCAAATCTCTCCTTGCAAGGAAGGCAGCTGTGCATGGTGTTCTCCCCACCAAGAACTCCTCTCAGTGCACCTTCCATACCTTCCAAGCCTGAGGGGGGCGGGATCACACACCCCACAGAGACTCAATGCACAAGCGTCTGTCATGTTCTTGAAGGTCCGCACGTGGCACCGAACATGCTGTACCCCAGAAGCACTCTGTCTGGAGCGCTGCCCTATACTCCTTGTGGTCTTTTTTGTGCACATAGAATAATGGACTCACTGAAGCACAACCCTGATGACAGCTACTCACAATTTCACATTTGCTTTCATAAAAATGTCAGTGCCAGCTACCAAAGAGAACTACAGGCACGTTCAATATAAAATGCAAATGCAGCAGCTGAGTTGGTTGGCCGTGACAGCTGGGTTTTACTTAAACCTACTACCTTGGCAGATAATATACAGCTCCAGATCTTCTGCAAGGAGATGCTGCTGAAGGTGCATCTTGTATCCACTTCTGTGGCTCATCCACAAAAGCATTCAGCATTCAGGCGTGAACACAGTGAGGTCCGACTTGGGTGAGGAGTACGAGCCTTCGAGAAACAGAAGCATCGCTTTCAGAGACCTCGCGGTACGAGCTGAGAAATAATGTTACTTGCTCAAGAATAAATGCAAGCAGGTGGTAGCAGATTTACCTCTTCTGTGGTAAAATAGATGAGAGACTGCCAACCCCACCAGGCCTGTCTAACCACTTCCAAATCCTCATCCCTTCCTGGATAACCTCACTTTGCTGAACAGATGGGACCCCAGTCAGTGCTATACGTACTGACTTCACGTCCCACAGTGGCATTTTCCCTCTGAACTTTTCCAAGGAGGCAACTTGCAGATTTCTATGAAGAACTGCAGAAACAACCCCTTTCAAAAACAATATTCTTTTTGAAGCTTGTGACCCTTTTTTGCCGTGTCTTGCACAAATACACCCTGAATATTTTCCATTCATAGCTATTTATCTTTTTAATTTTCAAAAGCATAAAGAAACGTGCTCAGTGGTTTGTACTCTAAAATGTTGTGCTTAATTGATGCTGTAAGCACTGAGTCTTCCTGCTGACGAAGACCATACACGACAGAGTGATGGTGACCAGGTTGTTGTAGGGGTGGGAGAGAGTTCAGTCTTGGAAATAGTGTGGAAGGGAAATCTGGGTCCAGAAAACCTGTTGGTAGAGTTATGAACTGGTCTTCAGGATGCTGGATGGTTCCTGTGCAGCTACTCTAGCCAGCTTTGCCAGCTGCTTGGTTTGCCTCCCACTCATTCTCTGTGGAAGCAGGGGGTGACCCAGAGCAGAGCTTACAGCTCTGGTCTTCTGGGTGCTCATGAATATTCGTTACCCAGAAATCAGGGCCATGTATGGCTAGTTAGCAGGCTAGAAAATTCTGGCGAAAGTAGCCATTGCCAGCTTGCGTTGTCATGGTATTTTCTGGCAGCCTTTGAGCTCAGCACTTTGCTTGCGTTACCTCATCTAATGCTCACACATTTCTAGATGCTGGGATCATGGTCCCTGCTTCACACAGGAAGGAAAAGTTCTCCAAAACGGCTACCAAACTTTGATAGGCTCTCAGGGGCAGTAAATCACAGAGCAGAGACTCTATTCCACTAAAGCCAATGCCAGAAGCACTTGCGTTGAGACATAGTGAGACGTGCCAGAGCCGCCTGTCATTACTCCGATGGCCTGAGATTTTGCCATCTTCTCCTCCTCTCTCTACAATTGCTTCCTGATCCATGCCCTTCCCTGACTTCTAAAATTGATGTGTCTGTCTTTGGCTTGTGTGACAGGGTAGCATAGCTTCTTAGAGTCCTGTAACCATTCCTAGTCACAGGGTGGGAATCAATGTAATGACAAAATATGAATGTCTGAGCATCTGCTTATAGTGTGGAATGCAAGTGCATACATGAGCCAAAATTGACCAATTTTGGCTCCCAAAATAATGTCTTAAGATCGTTGTATAAAATCTTCTTCCAATGGGCCGAGATGCCCAATACAATCAGCTGCTGCTTTGCTGAGGCCACCTTTGAATCATCAATGTTGAGGGGCGGACAGCCTCTCCCCTCTGGTGTTGAGGTCTCACTGACCACTGGCCTTGGCCTCGCATCACAGTAAAGCCATTTTATTTCTTTGATAACAATGCTCCATCCTACCCCAAACAGTCAGACTTGCTTATTACTCATGATGATCGCTAGTGAGCAGCATATAACTTTGCGAGAATGCTAAAAAAGTGAAGGTGACCTTTCAGTCATGGACTCCAAGGTCAGAATTACTCTGTGAACAAGGCCATCAAAATCTCTGCTTGGAAATGAACAAAAGCTCTTCTGTTTTGTCAGTATATTTCAGTAGCACAGTCCGTTCTCACTATTCACAGATTTTGTGTCTGCAGATCACTGGTGCACTGACACTTGTTTGTAACCCCCACATCAGTACTTGAGGTGCTCTCGTCACTGTTTGTGGACCGGTCAAGAGCAGGAAAAGATCTGAGTCATCCCGTGTACACACTTCTGGGTGAGGTTGAATCAACACTCTGCTTTGTTTCAGCTTTCACACTCTAAGTGTTCTTTTCACTGGCATTTTAGCACATGCTTTTTCACCTTGTGCTTTTACTCCCTTGGTTAAGACATCCCTAAGGGTAATGCAGACATGCTGGCCAGTGCCCGGAGTGCCAAAAAGATTATGATGTGTCTTACAGAGAGAGAACATGTACTAGATTAACTTCATGTGGACATTAGTTACGGTGCTGTGGGCTGTGCGTTCAATGCTAATGAGTTAACTGTGTGTATTAGAGAAGGTATCTGTTGGGAGGCCAAGGCTAGGGATCACTTGAATCCGCAGATTTGGGACAACCCTGGGCAACAAAGCGAGACCTAGTCTCTTAAAAAAAAAAAAAAAAAGAAGAAGAAGGTGTCTGTAGAAACACATATAAACAGGGCTATGTATGATTGATGGAAAGTTGTTGTGGACGGAGCCTTGCAGGGACCTAACCCTGCATTTCCCCTAAAAGCCTTGGTCCAGTATGTCTACTCAGTGTCTATGGTAACTTTATGTAGCATACCTACCATGAATATGAAGAACCAATTATATTGGGCGGGGTGGGGGGGAGGGGGTACGAGAGAACCGAGAGAACCAATGATATTTCCAATTTTAGAATTACTAACGATGTCCGGAGATAATTTCCTTGGGATTGCCAGGGGCCTGTGGCGCTTCTCATGCCAGTTTCCACTTCTCAGAAGACGGACACTTAGAAAACTATTTATTCATTTCTGCTTATGTCACTGTTCAGTTGCATACCCCAGGATCTACTGCTGTTGGAAGATATACAAATAAAATGTTTAGTCTCTTCCTCATGAGATTCCACATTTGTTGGGAGGTTTAAGGTGGCAGATATACCGAGGTCAAAGAAAAGCAGAAAAGCCCTAGAAATGGCAAGAGAACAAGCTCCCTGAGGCATAACCTAAGGGAAACAGGCTGGTTTTTTTTTTAAATAGTAACACTGAACTGTTAATTTACTGTTTCCTCCCAGGAACCCCACAAAGGAAGTTCAGCTTTAGCCAGAGCTTCTAATTAACTCCAAAGTTTCTCCCACATCAGCAGACACCTAAAGACCACCCCAGTGTTCATTTCTCACCTGACAGAAATCCAAAAACTGATGTGAGAATTGTACCAGAGAAAGGCCTTTTTTACAGGGGGAAAAGTTTGTTATTTTTCCTTCAGCTTGGTTGGTGGGAGGATGGGGAGTGGAGAGGGCCGTCAGTCAGGAGTGGTTTATAATCTTCTAGCTTAAAAAAGTGTTTGTGATGCTTGGGATAAGCACACTAATATTAATTTCTTAACATTTATTATATGCCAGGGCCTGTGTTGAGTGCTGGAAATACAGGGATAAAGGGCCTTGGCTTTGCCTTAAAGGGCTTCACAGTCAAATAGGTGAACCTGATCCTTGTAAAAGTGGGGTTGATGCCAAGAGAGAAAGAAGGCTGGGGTTTCTGTGGCAGCATATAACCCGAAGTGGGAGACCTGAGGACTGGTTAATGTTCCTGGAAGTATTACCTATAAGGACAGTCTTGACCAGGGGGGAATGAGTTAGGCGAATGAAGAGAGTCCCAAGAGATAGCAATATTTATGAAGCCCTGGAGACTAGGAAAGTGCAGTGAGCATTCTATGGCTGAAAGTACAGTGGGAAATGGAAGGTTTTCAAGGGGAAGACTAGACCCAGATCATTAGGAACCTGAAGACCAGTTTAAGATGGTAGGACCAACTGAAGAATGTTGAGAGGAAGCACAATCATCATAAGTGATGACAGTTGTGCAAACATACATGTGCCCTGGCCCCTAGAAGAATGAAGAGAGCAGTAGGGTTGCTAGAAAGGCACTAGAGAACTAAAACCAAGAGTTGCTTGAGTTAGGAAGATAGAATCAAAGAACTTGAAGAACAGTTGGCACTTGAAAGAAAGAGGAAGAAGGGATACAGAAGGAGGAACAGGGTTGTGGATGATGATGGGCTTAGTTTAGAGTACTGAGCTGAGGTTGCTTTGGATCATCCCAAGGAGGCATCAGAAGGCAGATAGGTGTCTGAGGCTGAGCTTGGGAGAGCAGCGTGGCCTGGTAATTTGATGATCAGGTTGTTGAAGTCAAGGGTTTACATTTGTGCAGAGCAAAGCATATATAGCAGAGCATAGAAAGAGGGTCACTAAGCCCTCTTGGGAACATTCGTGTTTAAGCGATTAAAAGCAGAAGAAAAGTCTGAGATGAAGTCTGGGTGAAGCAGCCCTAAGTTATAGAGATAATCTAGCCTAGTATCAAGTATAACAGAGGAAAAGCGTGTCAAGTGGGTTGGAGTGGCCAATGAAAGTTGACAATGCAGGGAAGGAAGCACAGTCAAACAGGTCACTAATGACCTGGAGAAGGTCTAATAGGGAAGAGAAAGGAAAGCAGAATACTTCGTGGAGAGATGCAAACAGAGGTGAAATACAAAGGCAGGGCAAAGCCCAGACAAGTGTGTGGGTCACTAACTTTCTGGGAAAGGAGGGAGATAGGAGCAAATAGGGAATAGAAAGTTCAGGCGGATTTCTGCAGTCACCTCCTGGAACTGGGCAGTGGTTCTGAATTGCTGGCAGAATGCAAGGAACAGCTGCTAAGTGCACATGACTACAAATGGAGTAGACTGCAAGATGAAAGCCTTGATGAAGGAGTGAATTGGGGTGCTAAGAGAGGACCAAAGACAGTGGAAGCCTTAGGTCAGTGGTTCTGAAGTGGGAATTTTTTATGAGAACCTGTGGAGAAGAATAAAATGGCATCAGATTAAGACTCAGACTTTCTTAGCTTACAACCTTAGGTCATCTCCTCACTTCTCTGAGCCTTAGTATCCTCATCTGTAAAATAAGCTAACTATCGTCTGGCCTTTATCACTGGTTGTTGTGAGAATTAAGCAGGAGAATATGTGTGATGAGAGCACCATGAGAACTGGAAACCCCAGTACAATCATGTGAAAAGAGGGCCTTCTCGCCATTCTCCACCATTTTCTCAGGGGACTTCTATAAAAGTCATTTTTGAAGTTTTCTTCTAAACTATAGGCAGGACTTCTCTCTTGGAAAGAGTTCTCTCTTTTTCCTAACCAGCTGAGACATAGACTTCTGTGGATGAATAATGAATGGGGAAAATCAATTTTTTGAATGTTAGAATTGAGCTAGTCACCCATCATTTTAAAAATGAATGGGTATACAAAAAATAATATGAAAATACATTTTCTTTACACTCATCTTCCCACTTTTTACCTTTGGGGAAAAAAAGCCCTTGTGAAGACCATTCTTAGTTAAAGATGGTGTTGATCATACCTGCCAAGGTGCCAAAAATCACAGGGTAAGCAGGGATATGTATATCTACTTCCCTCTTCTATTTTGTTTAAATTAGCAATTGGTCCAACAAAACATACACTGTAATGTTATTTGACTTGCAGTTGCTAATATCTACATTTTAAAATTAAAACGTAAAATGCCTATGCTAGGTATTTTTTGCAAGGATTACTAAAGAATTACTAAATGATGTACTGTGGACCCAAACATTCTTCATAAATATATTTTATTTGATTCAATAATTGTTTAAAAAAACTGAGTCAATACTTCAAAAGTATTTTCTGTTTAAACATGCTAATTGCTACCGCTGCTTAGAACACTAAAAAATCAGGCACTCCAAGACAGGGCTGTTATTCCCCTGAAGAAAACTAAGTGCTCTATTTCCAGTTAATCCCAAACCTCACTCTTCCCTATTGCCTCCTCAGGCTGATGCTAAGAGTTCCCTGGAGTTTTCAAGTGTATAACCCTTGGTTTAAAGCCAAACAGTACACTATAGTGGAAGGGAAGGGATTTCTTTCTGAAACCTCTAGTTGCTAAAATAAAGAAGGGAAAAAGCAAACTTTTCCCAACCCAAATAATTGGGGTGGATTGCCCAACTTTTCTCTCTTAGACAGCACTCTGTCTTCTTTAGTTTGGGGCTCATAGAAGTGAAAGTTAATTTTTTTTTTCTTTTGTGTGTCCTTTGCATGATAGAAATTAAAATAAAAACAGCAATTTTCTTTGGGGAGAGCTTAATGTATAGCCCCAGAGAAAAAGTTATATTAGTTCAAAGACTGAGGCAATTTGCCAGAAGCTTCCAGAAGATTCTTACAAGAATCTCCTCATAAGGTCAAGAAGTTTTGATGACCTGTGACTGACAGGATGGAAGGACATCTGGTAGACCACACTTGAGCCCTAGGAAGGTAAAGCTCATTCTGCATCTCATCAACAGATGTACTGGTCAAGACAGGTCTTTGCCACATAGAGGAAATTCCCAAGCAGTGCACTCTTGGGCTCCTGTCAAGTGGTCTGTTGCCTGTGGAATTTCCTATTCCCCAGTCGTAGAGCAGAAAGCAAACTCCCCCCCACCCCCGCCTTGGCTTTGGCCGTCATGAGGTTTAAAGAGGATCATTTGTTTTCATTACAGCCCCTTGAAGCCCTTCCTTCCCTCCTCATTAATGAATTTCCAGTCTTTCATGAAAAAACAAAAACAAAAAAACAAACACAGAAAAGGACCTGACAGAGGACATGGCTAAGTGGCTGGCATGCATGGCGGTGCCGGCTTGAGAGAGAGAAGACGGCCATTTACTGATTGCAAGGAGGGGTTGACATCCTTGGTTAGTATGCTAATTTCGTCTCCTGCATTTAACATTCAGATCAGGTCTGTACAGGCCTCCAAAGCAGCAGAGTCCAGGGATGGGTGGCTGTGTGCCTTGCAGCATTGAACATTCTCCGCATGAATCATATAAGTGCCCAAACATTCCCTCCGCTCCCCCTTCACGCTCTTCTCCTCCCTCTTTCAGGGAGACATGTGAGACACAGACTCACAACAGGCAAGCACACAGCCCACCTAATACCACCGCACACACCCACCACCACGTCAGACCCAGGTCTCTCGTGAACGCCGGAGAAACGCAATGGAAGGTGCCGCGTCATGCGAAACGGGTTAATGCTTCCTCCTTTGGGGCTCCCAGGCATGTTTCTGCAGGATCTGTTTCTC
>PVHY01017529.1:0-31200 GCA_004024945.1 Uropsilus gracilis
CCCCCCTCTTCCTGCTGCACCCCTGCGGGCAGTGGACACCCTGGCTGAGCCTCTGCTCTCTCCCACTCCCACAACCCCCACCTGCTCAAGCCGGCACTGCAGGGTGGGGTGGAGGCTTTCTGCCTTCTAGGTGCACTGGAGCCTGGACCTGAACCAGAGCACAGAAGGGCCAGGCAGAACTCACTGGGGAGTGTGTTCCTTTTCAGGCTGCCAGAAGTGCTCCTCTCTCATTGCCCACTGCATCCCTTTCAAAAGAGCATTTTCCTATTGGCCACTTTCTACTTGTGTGCGCAGATATTTCCACTTCTTAAAAAAAAAAAACTGCAAACCTCGAACATAGGAAGACACAACTAGGAGAACTAGGAGTTGGGTTCTTTTCTGTTAGAGTTTGTTCGTCTTTGTACCCCTTCTCCTTGGCTGTGTGTCTACTCCGGGAATGAGACATCGACATCCCCAAAGAGGGCCTGTCTGCAGTGGTCGTGTCACCTTCGGCCTTGCCCAGAGCTGGTGATAGGTGCTTTGTAATAATCTCTTGGAATGAACCTAAAGGAAGTTGCCACTTTGCACAAGCTAGCAGAGGGTGGTTGCTCAGGACTCCTCTGAGGCTTTCGAGTGACCAGCTTGGTTATAGGGCTGAGGCCCCTTCAGTACCTGAACTTCTGAACTGTTTGGAAGGAGCTGAGCATCTCTGGTGCTATTTTAAACGCTCAGCTAAAGATCTGTGGTGGGTGAGTTTTAAAATTTATGTTTTTTAAAAACCTTCCTGAAAAAGCAGAGCTAAACTTCAAATTTCCAAGTCCTTGCAGATTTAAGAACACTGTCCTTTGTGCACAGTGATTAAACAATAGATGTACAGGAATACGTGACAAATAAGGCCTGTTATTTAAAAAAATAGTACTGATGCCAACAAATATTTTTCCATTATTATTTTCATGGCAGTATCACTGAAAATTTAACCTCCTGTGAGAGGTCTGAACTTAGAACTCATTCCTCATCAATGTCTTCAACAGGGCTCAAGAGAACATCTCCTACACAAACTGTTTCCAGCACAGAATTATAGCAAAGTTCTCTGAGTCATCATTTTAAAACCCAAGATGAGAATAGAAGGCAATCAGGCTTCTCAGCTACTGAAGTTGAGAGGAGACTGGACAGAGTGATGTCTGGCATTAAAGGAACCTGGAAAGACCTTCCAGAAACATCCTTAGTGGCTCTTGACTTAACGGCACATCTAGGGATCCTTCCTCTGTACCTTTCCATAAAAGTTATGTCTGCTGACCGAAGACCTCTTGGTAGGAGAGTGGAGATTCTCCCTCAGCCCAGAATGCCAAATTTCTTTGTGAAATCCAGGCCAACCACTCCCCTTTCCTCAGAAAGTTTTCAGAGATTTGCAGGATCATTTGCTTAATGCTTCTTTTCATGCCCTGCTAACCTCCTCTCCCACCTAGAAAAGTGAGCCTGAGTTCCTCCTGGAGAGGAAAAGCAGATTAAAAAGTTGGAAGCCAAATAAAACCTTATCCAAATAAGGAAAACTCAAATAACAGGGGCTGGTAAGAAACTCAAATAACAGGGGCTGGTAAGAAACTATCAGAAGACTTGAAGGTTATGGGACAATGCTGATCTTGCCTTAATATACTTACATTTCAACCCAGGACTATTACTACCTTAAATTATTTTTCCAATGTGAAGTACTTCCAGCAGAAACTAGTTCCAATTTCTTTCCCATTCTGTTTGTGTGTCTCTGTATTAAAACCCCATATTATTTTCAGCTATTGCACATTATTTGCATAACCTTTTCAGATTTGAAAGAATAGCTTGCATAATCAAACTAAACGGTAAAGCATGAAAAAAAACTGACAGTTGCATCTTTCAGAAAGGAAGGAATGAATGCTGGCAAACTATTGCTCTTTATGATTAAATTAGCAAAAAGTGAATAAATTAAAGAAAATCCTATTTTAAGTCATTGCAGAACTTGGAGAACAAATGGGTGTAGTTAAATTAGGATCTAGAGAGAGGAGAGTCCTTGCTAACACAACCTGAGATCATCCACAGGTGAAGAATGGTGACCTTGCTTTGTTTTTCAATAGTGTTTCCAATACCAAGTATTAGCACAGGTGAGCAACTATTAAAATATTCATTCATACATTGATTTTGGGGTTGGAAAACAATATCCATTCCAGAAAAGGGTTTGGTTATTTCTTATAAAATTATACAAAATTAAAGGTAAGCGTGCCCTAACTACAACCCAACAATCATAAGTATTTGGCCTGAAGAAATGAAAACTTATATTCACACAAAAACCTGAGCATGAATTTTCACAGAGGCTCTGTTTATAATAGACCCAATTGGGAAACAACCCAAAAGTTGTTCAGAAAGTGATTGGACTAACAAACTGTGGCACATATAATTCAATCAAGCCATCTCTGTAATAACAAGAGGTGCACTGTTGTTACACGTGAGAATTTGGATCAGTCTCAAAGGTATTGTGCTGAACTTAGATAGCCAATCACCAATGACTACATACTGAATTAAATCTCAAACAGACAAAACCATAGCAGAAAAGAGCAAATTTGGTTTCCAGAGATAAAAGGGGGCAAAGGAAATAGTTTACAGATGAAGAATGGTGTTTGGAGCGATTATCATGTATACTGGCTGTGCAAGTAAGTCCAAGACTCTACAGCTGTGTTAAAACTCACAGACCATACACTAAAAGAAAAATGAATTTTGTTGCCTCTTCATTCGACAGAAAGTGCAAGGACTCTTAAGTGAGTCTCCTTGGTTTGAATCCCGATCCTACCATAGATACTTCGCCATCACAACAATCCTGTGAGCCAGAAACTATTATCCCCACTTTACAGATAGGAAAACTGAGGCTTGTGAAGATTAAGTGGTTTCCCAATCTTGCAGAGACAGGAAGGAAAACTGAGGCTTCTAAGGGTTAAGTGGTCTCCCAATCTTGCAGAGACAGGAAGGAATAAAATACAAATGAGGTCTGATGCCTTTTCTTTTTGTCATCACTTTTAGGGGTTTTATGTAACATGCACTAGAAGAATCACAGAACGCTAGCATTTCCCCTGGAGAATCAGTTAAGGATAGTGAGGGGGTGAGATAAGGATGAAACTCTCGTTTTCATGGTTGGTAAAGCAGAACTAGAAGACACAGCTTGAGTCAGACCCCAAATAAGTCTTCCTCTAGTCTCCCCTTTGAGATTCACAAATAGGGCAGAGCATCTCTGTTGTCAGATAATGAGCTCCCCTGTCTCAGGCCTCACCCACGCAGGCAACAGTATCAATGTCAGAGATCAGAATGGATGTGATCAGCTCATTTTTTCTGCAAACAGAATCTTCAACTAGCCTTGCATTTGCTTGGCTTTGCAGGAATTGCAAAAGTATAACTGATTAATACATTGGTATTCTTCTGTTTCCTAAAGCAAGTCTATCAATGCTAGCCATCTCTGTAAAAGGCATCGATTAAGATGAGAGTCAACTTACAGGATTCTTTTATCAATATGACCATTGTCCTTAGATACTGTGAAATGTGTCTTCATGTAGTTCACAGGCACTGATATAATTCCTTGACTTCAGTATTTATGACCGAGACATCATTTGCCTGGGCCAGTCTGTATTCATGAGTGGCTCACTCTCACTTATTTTTCATCTCCAATTTGAATATGACAATCCTCTCTAGAACACTTTGTCTTTGGAACGTTTAATGTACACAACTGAGAATTATGTGCGCACCCACAAGGCAATTAGCTATAACATTAAGTGTTGTGTGCAAATAGTTATCCAATTACATAAAGATCATTTTTCAAATGTAGCCCTGACACACTCAGAACTTCTATCCACTTATTATTTATTGCTTCTATTCTATTCATCAAATATTCATTTACTTTGATTTTACTAAATACAAAATAATTCTAAATATCTGCCCATCTTGATGGTAATTTCTAACACTTAACAGTATAAATGAACTTAGTTGCTGAGTTATGATTTTTTTTCTTATGTGTATGACTTTTTTGTGTATCTACATTTCATTCACATGTAATATACTGGACATTATTTATCTTTATTTATTTTTTTGAGACTAGGTCTCGCTATATTGCCTAGGATAGTCCCAATCCTGCAAACTCAAGCGATTCCTAGCCTCAGCCTCCCAAGTAGCTGGGATTACAGTCACCCGCCACTACACCCAGCTGCTTTTTCAAGAACAGGTCTTGCTATGTTGCCCGGGGTAGTCTTGAACCCATGAACTCAAGTGATCCCAGGTCTCTTGCCTCCCATGCTTGAATTACAGGCATGTGCACCACAATGCCTGACTAATATACTGGATTTTAAAAATCCCCTCTGGCTATACCGAGTTGAGTCTTTCTTGTTCTGATGTTCCGTATATGTTTTTGCTATTTCAATAATTCTGTTTTCTTGATAGTATTTTTGACAGAATTAACTTTGTTAGAGGAGCTTGATGTTTATCAAAAAATTGAATGAAAGGGACAGAGGTTTCCCATAGACCCCCAGCCCCCACACAAACATTGTGCAGGCCAGGTATCTCCAACCTGAGTAATTCATTGGCTAAAATAGATAGACCAAGCAAAGCACTATTTTCCTAAGTCCATAGCTTATATTGTGGTTCAGTCTTGGTGCTGTACTGCTGAGTTTACATAACACATATCCATCCTTACAGCATCAGGTAGAGCATTTCCACTGTCTGAATTCATCCCTCACCACCCTCTACTTAACAGTAATTTTTGTCATTTTAATCTCAGTGGAACAGTGTCTGTTTTACCACCTCATGTATTAATATAAAGGTTCAACTCATTTTCAAATTATCAAGGATTACAATCTCTAATTACAAATTAGATGCTAATTTATTTTCCTTATTTGTTCACTTATTTGGAACCCATTTTCATGTCATTAACTCTAAAAGAGTATACATGTCATCAATTATTTTTGCTGACTCTTTAAATGGGTTGTAGAACAAAGCAGTAATTTTGAAAATTATAGCCATCCAACACCTACATTTAACCAAGACTCCACATTCAAAGGGATATTATTAATTTGACAGCAATTTAAAACTGTAGTACAAACACTTCACTGCAAGATACATGGCAATTTTAATAAATATCTAAAATAAGATCAACAAATCCTTTAAACGTTGCTTTCTACTTTGAAATTTAATAATCACTGTTAGAGAACGAGAGCAAAAGGGTTTTCTTTAGAGGAAGATTATTTGGGGAAAGATATAAAATGCTAGGCTATATTTAGGGAAACAAATTCATTAGACACCTATTTTTGTGCCAGAAATATTATCTGTGCATTTTATTTATTTATTTATTTGAGAATAGGCCTCGCTATGTTGCCCAGGGTAGTCCCAATCCCACGGATTCAAGTGATCCCTAAACTCAGTTTTTCAGGTAGCTGGGATTATAGGCACCTGCCACTATGCCCAGCTGTTTTTTAGAGACTAAGTCTCACACTGTTGACCGGGGTAGTCTCAAACCCGCGGACTCACATGATCCCTGGCCTCAGCCTCCCAGTGCTGAGATTACAGGAGTGTGCCACCACGCCTGGCTTGTATTTTATATTTTAGCAACTCTGACACAACTGAGACTGGAGCAGGAAGTAACTTTCTTAAGCTGGGTAGTAGGGAGCGTTGCAGGCAAAGGCACCAGCTGGAGGTGTGTGAAAACTGAACCTAAGAAGGAAGGAGTCAAAGGAAGGCTGTGTGGCTGGAGGGCAGGGTAGGAGGGTGTGGGCTGAACTGAGCCCAGGAAGCAGGTGACGTGACTCAGAAAGGGTTCAACAGGAAATGTCAAAGACTTGAGTCTTCCTCCTATTTTCCTCACACACACGGTGGAATGAGGAATAGATTGGAGTGACCATTGCAGTAGTTCCTAGAAGATAATGGTAACTTGGATTGGAGGCCCAGGGAAGGCAAAGCAGGTGATTTTGTCCCACCCTAATTGTGATAGGTATGGCCTATTGGTATCAGGGTGATGGTGGGCAGTGAGGGGAAGGGGCCATGGGAGCAATTCCCAAGTTTTCAGACTTGGTCAATGTGAGGAAAGTAATATTCTTCATAGAGACAAGGAGGTTCAAAAGAAGTACTACTTGCAGGAGAATTTTGTGAGCTTGTTCTAGAACTTGGTGAGGTGTGTGTGAAACATGCAGTGTAAGTTATAGGATGTAGGGTTTGGATTGAGTGAAATACCAGTCCAGAGTAAACATGAGATATTTACACAACATTTCCCAAGTTGCGCCTTGGATCTTCTACAACAGAAGCCTCCACAGATCCATCCTGTGATCAGTGTTCTCAGATGTTTGTGAGCCCAGAATCACCTGGGTGTAGACAAGGATGAGTCTGAATCCCGGCTCTTAAGCAATTGGTGTAAACTGGAACAATATACATTAATCTGCTACTCTCCTCCTTTGTAACCAAGGGGTAAGAGTATTTACTTCAAAGGGTTTCTTGAAAATTAAACCCTTAAAATACACACAAACTTAATTATGATATTTATGATGCTTAACTACAAAGCATGAACTTAGTATCTATTCACTATCATTTTCTGGTAAATTTCATAAAACACACATTCTTGAGTCCCCAGTGCACTGGGATTTAGTTCTTGTTTCATCTGAACTTATGTCCATTTCACCTATGCCATGGTTATATTATTTATCCTTATTTACATTAAAGGGCAGGATTAAATGAAAATTCAAGATGGGTTTATAATAAAACCACCAGATTTCCACCCCACAATTCCCTACCTGGAATCCCACAATTTTGGTGATTTTTTTTTTACACTTCTTCAGTATTCAATCCACGCCACTGAGTTATCATTTGTATATTTATATACACATAGACTTTGGTTTTTGTTTTGTTTTGTTTGCTTCTCCTTTTCAGAATTATTTTAGTTGTTATTCTTTCCAAACCTTGCACTTAAAAAAGAAAAATAGTGAGAGGAAATTCAGGATCTGCTCTGTCTCTCCTTCTCAAGATTCAGGTTTCATAGAGTCAGAGTCTCCCCAGGAGAGAGCACTGACCTGAGACCAGCATCAGCCCCCAGCCCTCAACAGCAAAGGGCAGAACTGGGATCCTACATGGGAAGCTTTTAGAGAGTCGTTCAATTCTCTCATCATAGGATGAGATCTGGGAAACATTCAGTGTCCCATGTCATTACAACACTATGGATGGACCGTGAGGGCACATGCTAAGTGAAATAAGTCAACCAAAGGAAAACAAGCACTGCATGATGTTATCATATGTGACTAAAAGAAATCGAAAAAAAAGGGGGACATTGCTCTAAAAACAAAATAGCAATTACCAGAAGGGAAGGGGTAAGCTAGTTGGGTTAAAAGACATAAATTGTGTCATGATGGACAGGAACTGGACATTTTAGGTAGTGAGCATAATATGGAAGATACAGCTATATACCTGGACCCTATAGAGTGTTATAAACCAGGTTTACTTCATTTTTAAAGGGAAAATGTCTAAGAATACACATAGCAATTTGATGTTTGTATAAGGCACATTTAATGGTCTACAGCTGTAGCCTTTCCTTTCTATTGGCTAACAGTCTGCCTGCAATTTTACACACATGAACACGCAAATCTGAACCTGCTAAAATAAAAGAGGCGAAGCATGAATTCCAGTGTTCTAATCTGTCACATTTGGGGTTTGTTCTTTGCTCCAGTTAATATCAAAATGCAACACTTCACCTTGTTTCCCACCACTGAATGACAATTTCGTTTAAATTGATGGATTTGGGGTTACTACAAAGAAGCCTCTGAGGATGATTTGAAGTGTTTGCAGGAAAGAATTTCTGGTGTTTTAGAAGATTCAGATGAGATCCATAAGATTATGAATTAATTATTAGGAAGTATCCAAAAAGACACCTCTGCTTTCCAAGCGCATGTAAACACAGAAAAGTGCTTTTCATTTGACTGCAAGTAAACTTTTTTGAGTGCAGAATTTATGCTATGATAGTCCTGCTACAGAGCGCTGGTTAGCATAGAGTGCTTTGAAGGCATTATTTGAGGACAGAAGACAAAAGCAGGAATACATTATTTGCTATACACTGAGCTCCTTTGGCTACCGTCTATAAAATAGCTATTGTAATGTAATCTCACTCTCTCTCTAATTTCAGAAAGAGCCTCAGATGCAAAAATGCTTCTTTTTTTGCCCAGAAGGAAGCACATAGCAAAGCTGCAGTCTTCTATTTGGACAATATTTTAGCTTTTGCAAATACTTTGGAATTTGCTCTCCTACATGACCCTAATGAAAACTTGGTGACCTGATGGGGTAGCTTTCAGTGCTGCTGCTTTGTGGAAAACTAAGGCCAGAGCATGACTCACAGGTTCAAAGTCACACATGAATCAGAAGCAGAACCCAGGCCAGAGCCATATATCTCCTTAACTCTTCTAGCCAGAGAGCAAAAAAGTCATTTTCTTTAAAACAGAACCGAGCTGGTCACCTCTCCTCCTTTCTTTTCAGCCAATCACATACCATTATTCAAACAGCCTTAACTGTATCTCGATTCCTCCTAAAAAACACTTGTCTAACACATCATCTCCCTCTCCACGTTCCCTACTCTATATGCTTATGAGATTTAGGTGAAGAGCCTGATTCTCTTCTATCTTCTTATAATTTATCCTGTATCAATTTACTAGACTTATATGAAAATAATCACTACTGAGTGCAGTATCTCCACATAAAATGTAGGAAGGCCACATAGCATAGTGGTTAGAACACACGCTTTCAATATGTCAAAGCAAGAATCAAATCCTGTTCTGCTATTTTTCTACAGGTAAACTCTCTAAGGATCAAGATGGTATTTTAACTCTGATGTGTGTGCTTGTCTCTATTCCCAGATGTGAGTAAAATTCTGCAGATGGAAGGAGCCCCCGAATGACTGAAAAAGAATTTCTACACAGTCAGCTGGATACATGGCACTAAATTATTGATTTATAGGAACAGAAGTAATAGTGCTTGCATTTTTGAGCTAATGGGCTGCCATGCATAGTTATAAGGAGTGATGTATAATTTCTATATCCCCAATATTTGATAATTATTAATCTCTTGTGCTGATTATTATGATATTGGCATCATTACATTCTGCAACATTCCCTTCTTCACATAAGTATCAGGCAATGATGGTATTCCACAAATCCCCAAGTCAGGAATTAAATGCACTCATTTTTTTTGCATTTCTCCATGAAAAGTTCAAGGCCATGAATGAAAGACTGATATCCAAATTTAGATGAAGTTTACATATGTATGACAGAGTCCATTCTTCATTATTCTTGCAACATTTATAATGTTCTTATTATTTACTATTTAATATGATGCTATCTGCCATGGTAAAGGGCTACCACCTAAGGGAAGACAAGGATTTTCTCCCCCTTACAGTCTGAGTAGAGGCAAGGAGGTAAAGGCTGGGGAAAGTTGGAGGGAGAGACCTGACAGAGGGACTGGAAAAGCTACCCTCTACTGAGGATGCAGAGCACCAGCAGAGAGGACAAATGCCCAGCACATTTTCACTAAAGACAAGGCCAGAACCTAGTATCAATTTCCCTCTGTTCTATAAATGCAATGATTCGACCTGTTCCAGAGGGGAGGTAACAGCCACCATGCCTGCCAGCCTTTACTAGGAACTGGGGTGGATGGTGGTATGCACTTGTCATGGTTAATGAGTCAGTAAGAAAACATTTCTCTCTCTGCTACATTTGCAGAGAGGATTTCTGGGCCGAGGCCTGAGAGGAGCGTTTATTTTTAATTCTATTGACCCCAATTTTTTCCCATTCAAATCAGTGATTGGAAATTTGAAACACTTGAGTTAAAAGGGGGAAAGGTGTGTCCTGAGTGACATTTTCTCAAGGATGTGAATAAAGTGATTTTATAAACCAAAGGGGAGTAGTAATGTGCTCCCAGCTTTCTATCTCCTTGTCATCCCATTCAAGTGACAGCACTCCTCAAGGTGAATGATGACTATAAAGAACAGGGATCACAAACCACAAAGGCTTAAGGAATGTGTAAACCCTCATGCTTTTCTGCTTGTTCTTGAGAAATGAGGGCTGGACTGTGTGACATGGAGCTTGCTAGTATCTCTCAGAGCTTCTGTCTGAATAAGTTTGTCCAGGCTGCATTCTAGTCACTTTCAAGTTCTCGGGAGAAGAGGGATTATCTTTTGTCTGCCTTCCAAGGTCCAGTGATCCAACTTTTTCTGGCTTCAGTCATTTTCTATTTAATTAAGTGCTGCTATTTGAAAGCAAAATACCATAATGTTTATACTTGAGTAGCTCTTAGAATTTAAACCCAGAACTCTGACCCCAAGCTGGGAATATTAATGTGAATACTGTTAATAAAAATGATATTAATAATTCTTCAGAAAATATTTGTCATGAGCACATTTTTTGAAAATCAAATGTACACTCAGCAATTTTTACCTTTCTGTTGGCTGACTCACATCTTTCTTAGTTACCTATATAATTTTATTTGATAATTAATAATACATCTCTACAACTTATAAAAGAACTTTCTTTTCATTCCTTTTTTATTCTTCAATTACTAATCAACAGGTTTGCTGAGTATGTTAGCATCAGAAATCCTGATTTTCCTTAGATCTTTCAGAAAAGTAAATGATTCACAATGAACCGTGACAAAAGCACTCGATGTTCTCTGCCATTTTGCACAAAGTTGACTGTGTCTCCCATTCCAAAAAGGTCCACCGTGTACAGAGATTCCACAAAGGGGACCCATTACACCAGGTTCTTCTTTGCTTTAGAAAATCATTTTTAGTCTGGGAATTAAAACCATGATCCCAGCTCACTGGTGAACATCTGCTATTCATTGATAGCACCATCTGGTATCTCAGCTCCTTGTTCTGTTTTAGAAGCTTCATGTAGCTGCATCCCCAAATTAATTATTCTATAACAACTTGTTTTCCAGAATCACAGGCCAAATAGGGTAGTTTTGCTGAAAGCTACTAATTTGATGCTTGGCCGATGATTGAATGGGCATTCCTGTGCCTCTCCTGGTCATGGACTGAAGTGTTTTGAGCCATTCTGCTGGGGGAGTGAAAGGCAGGCTAATGCCCTGAGCAAAGGACTTGGGGGGAAAAATATGCTTATCAACATTTCACAAGCTCATGAACATGCATGGCTTTATCTATAGAATTTATTTAGAGAGATGATTATGATAATACAGGCTGAGCTCTATCTGTCATGGGAGCTTAAAAAGTGCTTTCTAGAGAAGTGCTTGCTTTTAATATAGCTCTACTCTTCACCTCTACTCAATTAGCTTCTTAAATTATTGAGCTTACCAGTCGATTTACAGCAGTGCATGAAGAGCTAGTGCCAGGTGAACTGCCAGGTGATGGGGTGAAACAGATTGAGGTGGGGTCACTGGCTCACTGAGTGATGCCATTTAGACCCTCTGAGTCTGTTTCCTCTTTTGTATGTAAATTACCCAACCCATCATGCCACAGATTGCTGTGATGCTCAAAATAGATATGTATCTCAAGAAACAGCACAGTCACCAGACAGTTTCACTTATTTGTAGAGTGAGGGAAACCAAACATGGATCAGACAAAGGCAGACTTTGAAGCCAATCCTTGAAACTAATCATAGACCTGAGTCATCCAGGAGGAAAGGGTAAGGATGAAAGGGCACTGGAGAGGAGAAAACTGGGGAGCAGTAGAGCACTATGGACTTTGGTGGAGGACTATGGGTGCTTTGGTGGTGCAAAAATTATGATGACCATACCTGAAGAGAGAAATCCTATATTGTGAAAAAATGAGCAGTGTTGTAAAATAATGGTTGCTCATCAATAATAAATCATAACAATAATTTGTCATCCAAACCAGAAAATAAAATGCAATAAGTGGTGAGCAAGACATATATATCACATATTCCATTGATTTCTCTTTTCTCTGCAGATCAAAATCTGGTCAACTCTGGCATTTATTGTTGCAGCTCTAGAGCAAGATACTTACTCTGTCGGTATGGGTGGTTTAAGGGCAGTGTTGCCCCAGCAGCGTTGCCCCAGTTAAATTTTTACACCACACACTCTCTCTATAATATAACTTAGTTTTTGGTTTTTAGTTGCAGATGGTGTAATGATTTGGCATGGTGGTCTTTTACCATGGCAACACACCAGAATCACTTAAAGTGTCCTAATATCCCAAATACATAAGCTCTCTTATGGCCTAATGCTGGCACCTGCAATTTTCAAATTGGTTCATTTGATGCAAATACACAGTGAAGAACAAAAACCAAGTGCTTATAGGAAACAGAGCCCATAGCTGGAGCCAGGCACCCTTGCATCTCCTTCCTGCTGACTGGGTGACCTTGCACTGTCATCTCCAAACTTCAGTGCAAATGTGTAAAATTAGAGCTGGGAATGGATAACTTTCAGAGCTGTGAGGACACAGAATCACTTATGTAAAAAGGCCAGCCCAGTAGGAGCTCAAAGGTGTCAGTTGATCATATAATATTATTAACACCATTATCATGTGTTATTGACATTTGTATATATGTGTATATACATGTGTCTACAACTGAGCTATGGAGTCTTTGAGGATGGAGACTGTGACTTTGTTTTCCTTTAAATCCCCAACAACTCCCAGCACAGTGCTGGGTACATAAAGAAAATGATTTTTGATCAATGTATTGCTAGAAAGGAAACTCCTAATCATTTCCAGTGCTGTCAAATGTGTTTACAAGCACCAAAACTGATTGCTAAATTCAGCACAACTTTTGACAAATCCAAAGAGCATATGATCATTGGCAGCTGAGCCACAGAAAACCTTTCCTATAATCAAACTGTGAGCCCTTCAGCTTAGACCCTGCACTTCAAGGATAGTGGTGCTTGCCTCCAGACACTGAATTTAATGCAGGCCTGCAAGAAGTTGCAACAGCCAAGGAGGTAGAGCCTGGCTTTCAAATATTGGGCTAATTTAGGGACCATAGTCCAGAAATTCAGTCTATTGAAAGGTTGTCAGTATGGCCATACTTATGGTGTAATATACATACATGCATATACATACATATACATATATATACACATACAACAATGTAATATATATAATCATTGTTGTAATCCCTGGGGTTCTCCCATCATCAAATTACCCGTGTACCATCATCTTAAGCTTTTGTGCTCATCCTTTCCCTGATTTCTCCCTCCCTCCTTACTCCTCCCTAGCTGTATGTTTTTTTTTTGTTCTATTGTCAGCTTGTTAGTTTTGACTTTTTCTTGTCTTGTTTGTTTTCCCTATATCCCACCTATAAATAAAAACATCAATTTTTGTCTTTTCCTTTCTAGCTTGTTTCCATTAGCATGATTCCTTCTAACTCCATCCACTTTATCACAAATGCAAAAATGTCATTTTTGATTGCTGAATAATATTTCATTGTGTAAATATACCACAACTTTTTCATCCATTCATCAGTTTTGGGACATTTGGGTTGTTTTCATAACCTGGCTACTATAAATAGTGCTATAATAAACATGCAAGTACAGATGTCCTTTTGAATTAGTGTTTTGTTGTTCTTTGGGTAAATTCCCAGAAGTGGGATTGCCAGATCAAATGGTAGTTCCATTTTCAGTAGTTTGAGGGTCCTTCACACAGTTTTCCATAGTGTGAACTGAACAGTTTTCAGTCCCACAAGCAGAGTGAGAATGTTCCTCTTTCTCCAGATCCAAGCCAGCACTTGATGTTGCCTATTTTGTTGTTGCTTGTTTGAATGATATGGGCCATTCTTACTTAGGTAAGGTAGTATTTCAGTGTGGTTTTGATTTGCATTTCCCTGATTATAAGTGATGCTGAGCATTTTTCATATGCTTGTTGACCTTTTGTATTTCCTCTTTGGAGAAGTATCTTTTAAGATCTTTTCCTCATTTTCTGGGTGGGCATTTGCTTCGATTTCCTTGACTTGTGTGAATTCTTTGTAGATCTTTCTTATCAGACCCTTATCAGTGGAGTAGAGAGGAAAAAATTTTCCCATTCCTTTGGGTGTCTCTTTGTCTTGGTTATTCTCTAGCAAAGAGTTATTTGCATCCTCTCTGACTCTAACCCAGAATCATCTGACATGTGGAGCAGGGAAACTATGGGAAAAGCTGTGGCAAAGGGAAAGAGACAAGGCCTGGGAGTATGATGAGGAGCTATATTCCCCCACCGGTGTACATGCTGCATCATCACATGAGTACCCTGATGCTCCAGCTTTTGCAAGACAATGGGCATGAGTGAGGCCAATCAGTAGCCTGTGAACATGTTCTGTATGATTGGGGTTTTTAGGTCACAGTGTTCCAAAGCAGAGAGCAGCTTAAAGAGGTTTACTCTATATCTTAAGAGAACTCATCAACTTTGCCAGATTCTATGCTATCTGCCTCCCCTGTGGGATCTGAGTTTACAAACTCCAGTGAAATCCTAATGTCATAGAGAACAGCCAGCTCTCTCAAGCATTATCAGTAGAGGGTTCTCCATTTTCTCACATCTTTCAAGAGGTTGAGTCTGATGCTCTTTAAGATTCTACCTGGCTCCCAGGAGGTAACAGTAACTCAGACCATTGGAAGAATAGAGAGTTGACTCTGATCCTAGTCATTCTTAGTTACCCAGGTGGGTAGTCAGAGAGATTGGCTTGTGTGGAAAGGCTATAGAGGGTTTGGGGACCCAAGGTGCTAGTCGTAAGGTTGTAAGCAAACTGGTGGCTAACAAAGACTGCCACTTCAAAGTCATGGATTTCAAGATTATCAAGTGAGAACTCAAATCATCTAAGTCCCAGGACATGGGTGAGGGACTGGGAGTCAGGACCCACCTGGGTCAGAAGACTCTCAGGCACCTTCACCTCCACCCATTAGGTAACCCCACAGGGGAAAGCACAGTAACCATTTGGAATGTGTTTTACTTGGTAGAGAAGAGCACAGGTTTGAAATATATTTCAAGGTTTTTGGGGTTTGTTTGTTTGTTTGTTTGTTTGTTTGTTTGTTTTGAGACTATGTCTCGCTATTTTTGTCTGTGAAACCTTAGGCTCACATTGCCCGGGGTACCACAGACTCAAGCAATCCCCAGCCTCAATTTCCCAGGTAGCTGGGATTACAGGCATGCACCACCATGCCCAGCTGTTTTTTGAGGGGGGGGGGGACTAGGTCTCGCTATGTGCCCCTGGCAGGACTCAAACCGTGATCCCTGGCCCCAGCCATGGCTTCCTAGGCTGCCACTTACAGGCATGTGCCACCATGTCCAGCTGAAATAAATTTCAAGTTTTAAAAAGTTGCTGCCTTTTCCATTTACTCTCTGTTCTTATAAAAATAACCTTTATGGGAATAATTAATCAAGTAACTAGATCTGATATAGAAAAATATAGAGGTCATTTTGAAAAAGATGACTCTAGGTTGAAGTCTTTCTAGTTATTCAATTTCTATTAGTATGTTATTGGCCTGTAACTCTTTCATAATGTTTTTTTTTTAATTTTTATTTTCACTCATGACATTTGAAGGATGAAATTCACAGCTGTAACACCCTCCCTGTTTTGTCATTTTTGCATTATTTTTCCATTTCTTCCAAATGTGCCATATTTTAAATTATTATACTTGTAATATAATACAGTTCTGTGACTTTTTGCCATATAATCTGTCATAAACTTTTTCTCAGAGAAAAATACTATTTTTATATTCATGAAGACAATATTTTTCTATGGTGAAGTTAGCTTATATTAGCATTAATATAGCATTAGCATAATAGTCCTAGGCATTAGCATAGTATTCATTTACACTAACATAACATTGAACTGCATTTACCTAAGATAAATTACCTAAAACAGATTAAGTACACTAAAGCACATTTCAGTGCTTCCAATTATTTGTTATTTTTAAAAACCTTCTTATTTCTTTGTAATTATTTCCGTTAGAATAAATCCCATGAATTGGATTACTGAATCAGTGATTCTGAGTCTAAAACAAAATTTGTTTAAGTTTACATGAATTTCCCTGGAGGTTAACCATTTTAATACTTAGAACTTTCCAGTAAAGTGAGCAAAGCACCAAGTATTTCACCCATAGGACAGAAAAACCAAGTCTAAAGAGTCCAAAAGAGGTTAAGTGATTCAAGAGAGATGAACCATAAGTTACAGACCAAGGCCTAACTCAAGTGTCTTACTCTTGACTTTTTGTTCTAAACCAGAGACCTTACAAGGCTTGTTTTGGCTTTGTTTTATTTTTCAATTACCATTAGAGGTTCCATATTTATATTTTTCCACCTTATATTTTGGACAAAGATTAAGGGAGGGGATAGGCAGGTTTTGTTTTATGAATTTCAATAATATTAACCAAAACAAAATAATGATAAAATGTACAATAAAGACTAATGTCCATAACTGAAACTTTCAATAGTCCGGGCAGTATGCTGAGTGATTTACATAAGTGGTATAATGGTTGTGGGTGTTGCTTTAGCTTTATTTTCCCACCATCAAGTAGACGATGAGTTACAACTTTGAATGTCTCTTCCCTTCTACCAACCCCATTGTGAATTGATTTTTTTTATCTACTTTTTAATCAGTAAATTATGTGTATCTTGCCAAGGTGACTAAAAGTTATCAATTTTGGTTTCAAATAAAGAAATCCTAAGCCTTGTGTTAGAGAACGTTTTGGAAATTACAGATCTGTTGGTTCCCTCTCAGATTTTCATGGTCAGATAGATCAAAAGCAAATGGTCATTCACGTTGCCCCTGAAGAACACAACTCCTGAAGATGTTCAAAATAGGTCTTGCTAAGACTTGTGACTTTGGCATTTGGATAATTTAAACTTAAGGTCCTTTGAGGCCCTTCAGTCTCAAGAGGAGCTTTTTTGGCTAGAAGAATGAAAATTGAGGTATTAACCACAACTAGGGTTTTTACCAGAAATAATCTTGCTATAAAAAAAAAAACACAAATCCATGTTGCAGAGTATATATTAATACATCTGTTGTTCATCATGTGTCACTCTTTAGCATGTGAGTCCCTCTTCTCTTCTTGAAGCTCCAGACACTAAAACCCTTTTGAGCTCAAGATATAGGGCCCCATTCCAACACAACAGCCTTGAAATCTATACAAATTACAAATTCCTGATACATATGTAATTACCATTTTTTTTCCTTCTTGATTTTTCTACCAACCCAAGCAGAACCCAGTGGAAATTCCTTTTTCTCCCTAAACCTCTCCTTATCTGATACCACTGTTTCTGGATAAACTCCCCCAAAGAGGCAGCCTTTAAAACCCATAAGTCAATAGAGAAAATGATCATGAAGAGCAACTTCTGCTATGACTACTTATGTTGGGAACACACAGGCTTGAAATTGCTCACTGAGAAGAAGCAAGAGTGCAGAGTGACTATATTAGAATATTCCCATCAAGGTATTTTTTAAAGACAGAAAAGGAAAAATAAAGCCAAAAAAATTAGCAGTTCCTCATCCATAAAATAAAGATATAATGTTTTTGCTATAAACCCTTCTTTTTCCATGCCTTTGTGTACATTTCTTTAGTTATATTTTGCAAAATTGTGGGTATATTGCATCTACTGTGTTGTGACCAACTTTCTAACTTAATATTTGGTGAACATTTTTCATGTTACTAAGTGTTCTTTTAAAACTTGATTTTGCTTGACAGTGTTATTTCTGCAATTTGTTTAGTCAATGTCCTGTTATTGGATTTTATGTTTTTTCCTGTTGTTCACTTTATATTCGTTCATAAATATCTGTGTGCCTATAACTATTTTTGGATAAATCTTTATATGAATAAGTACTTGATAAAATAGGAGGAATATTTTTTCACTTTTGATTCTTACTACCAAATGATTATTTCCAAGGTCTGTTGCCAAGACTGGGAATTAGCATTTTTAATGGAGATTTTTCTGGGTCAAACACATTTCATACTGTTTCTCTCTGGTTACAAGGGAAAATGGTTATATATTTTTTTTATTTGGACATTTCCAAAACTGCTTATTTATGCTCCATGGAGCAATAATCATCTGTCACTAGACTGAGGCACCCGGATACAACCGATTCTGATTTCCTTTTTAATCATCAGTGATGCTAGTGGCTACTCTTGAGCCAGAAGTAGAAATCAACCACAGCTCTGCTAGTTGGCCAAGTTAATTCTCTCCTGTATCCTATTTTTGCCATATGAATAAAAATAACATTAACAGTATATTTTAAGTAATTCTATATTTTGGGATATGATAATCCTTTCCTAAATCTTGAGTTCTATGTCTACAGAATGAATTTAGAATAAATGAGCTCCAATTGCTTTTACATCTTTGTTTTGTCTTCTGATAGCACTTCAACATTTTGAATTGTCTTCTCTCATCTCCTGAAAACTTCCAAACAGGGAAGTTTACAATTCTAGAAAACATAAATCAATACTAAAAAGTTACCGGTGCCTTCCACATGGCAAATACTAAACTGAAGATTTCAAATAACATACCAATAGCATACAGATTCTGAAGACTGTCACTTTTTTAAATGAAAAATGTGAAACTGAAAGAGTTTTAACTAACTCATGTGGCTAGTAACAGAATACTGGTCTTAAACTTTCATATTCTAGCAAATCTGATAGATTATTCTCCAAATAAGGTCACCAGAAAGTCAGCAGATACATGGGAAAATGTTGTGCATCATTTCCAATAAGAGAGATGCAGGTTAAAACTACAATGAGATACCACTCATACCTCTAAAGACAGGATGTGTTAAGAATACTTACCACAGCAAATGTTGGAGAGGATGTAGGGGGAAAAAACCCTATTATACCATTGGTGAGAATGCAAACTAATACATGGATTTATCTTACAAAACTAAAAGTGGAAATAACCTGGGACCTGGTAATCCCACTCTTGGTCTTCTATTTAAAAACCATAAAATCATCAACTCTTAAGATCATATGCTATACATTTGTTGTAGCACTATTTACAACTAGAACATGAAACAACCCAATTGCCAAGAGGTAGAAGACTGAATCAAGGAGGTGTGTTCTAACCACACCTTGGAATACTATACAGTCGTAAAGAAAGACAAATTGCCACAATTACAGCAAAATGGAAAGAATTTGAGGGAATGTTATGTAGTAAGGCACATTAGAATGACAAAGGGAGACATTGTACATTTATATAGCAGATCATTTAACAAAGAAAAATACTTATAAAAGTTAGTAGACATTAATAAATGAAGTTAGGTTTCTGAGGTTAAGAGCAGGAAGAGTGAAAGGGCCAAATGGATAGGCAGGGTGGTGGTGGGAAGAAAATTATACTACATATTTTAGAATTATTTTTAGCGATCGTGGATGGAAACCTATTTCTCAAAGCTGGGTTGGAGGGCAGATGAGGGGTGGGGATGGGAAAAATACTGGGTGTCTGATATCAAAAATTTGACTTAAATATTACAGCTTGATTTAAAAGCAATGCTAATACTTACAATAAGTAACTAAAGCCAAGTTAATTTCCTTCTGGCACCTTGGATCCCCCTCAGTCACCTTTTTACATTATTGATTTGTTATGAACTTAAGAAATGCAAAGTAAATTTAATACAAAATGCATTTTTGATACAAAACTAAATGAAGTTAGCAGAGTCTATCAATACCTGAAAAAAACAAAAACAGAAATTCTCTGCAAACGGCATCATAATATCAAATATGATAGGCTTTTGGTGAATCATTTTCAGTGGAAATTTGAAACTATGGAGAGCCTTAAAAATAAATTTCAAGCTTCTTGTTTATAGCAAGGAGAACTGAGACAGCAGCTGGGGGGAGGTTAGTAGAAGCCAATTCTGAGGTTAGAATCTAGGTCTCTTGATTCCTAATCCTGTGCCTTTCATGCTGAAGACATTTTGGAACTTGTGACAGATGATGAATGTTCTTGGATTCAGTAGCTAAATACACCAGTGCAAGGAGACATATCATGAAGACAACCCACTTAGAGATTATCATAGCATAAAATTGAGAATAACTCAAATTTCCATCAGTAGGCTATTTGATCAAGAAGGGTGCATAATGCCTATGAATCCTACTCTGTTATTCAAAGTGATGACAGAGCTGTTTGCTGTTCTAGATTGACAAGCATAATGTGTTTTTGTTTGAGGGAAATGCTCATACCTCACCTAGAGCACCTGTTACACCTGAAATTGCACATTCCTAGATGATGTGGTTTCTCTGGGTGTTAGGAAAATGATTATTTTTCCCCTTTTGTCTATGCCCTTACTTGATTCAATATTATTACATTGCTCAAAAGAATTTCCTGTTCTTATGCTGCCTTATTAAACATTTTGAACCAACATATCTCAAACTTGAATCACCTGGAGTATTTTGGTAAATGCTGGTTCTAGTTCTACCTACTGTCCCCAGTCTGGGGTGGGGACAGAGTCTGCATTTCTAACAAGCTCCCAGGTGATGCCAGCTCTGCAGAATGGAGAACACTCACATTACAAGATCTTACTGTTTTTGCTAATTACTCCAGCGGGGCTTTTCATCACTGCTTCCATATGTAGTCCCTGGCAATCCTGGTCTAGAATTGTGTTTGTTTGTTTATTAGTGCTGTAGTGATTTCCAGGTAAATAGAACCCTGGAGTCTACGGATTTTCTTATAGGTAATAACCATAAACACTGGGGACACTATATTAGATTGCAGCACACCCATAATGCACCATTGCCTCTCCCATCAGTTCATTTTTTATCTTGATCTCCTTGACTGAGTATGTTCTCTGATTTAACTGCACTGATTGCTTAAATGTATGAACAAGTGGGGAGTGATTATGATTTAAAAAATAAAACAGCAATTGACAGGCTGCTCAGCAAGTAAAAGGGGTCATAATATGAATGCTAATTTTCAACACATTTCTTTAGTGTATTTTCAGGGAAAAAATTAAAATTAAAATAAGCATTTAGGGATGGCTGCATTGGGGAATGGCCTAGAGTTCTTTCAGGAAAGCAAGACATTAAAACCCAGAAGTTCAGGAGAAAGTTGAGTGAAATAAAATACCTTAGAAATTATAATGTAGCAAATAGTTCAGAAATATCTGGCTATTCACTGTTACAAATATCAGCATTCACTGATGTTTTGTACCAAATTTGGTCAAGTAGATATATGTGCATTCTTTTAGTTGGTATGTTATTTGAGGCTTGTAAAATTATAGTAATTTGTCCAATGTTACATATCTAACATTTAATATTCTGCTTGGCTCAACACCAAACTTTAACCACTGTGTAGACTTTGAGATCATCCAAGAAGTTAAGATACCTGGCTAATGAGTACCGGGCACAGTCCTAGGTAATGAGGAAAATTACTTGAATAAACAAGACATAAACTACCCTTCCTAGAACTTACATCCCGATGAAGATAAGATTTGGAGATGCATTCTTAATCATTCACCAATACAATCCTAAGTGAGATGTAGAAAATTTATATCCCTCTTTGGCCATCCAGTTCTTCAAGTGCAAAATGAGAATCTGAAATTCTAAGTTTGCTTGTTAAGCTCTCAAACCTTTTGTCCATGAACTTTCAAACCATTTTCTATGCTTTGGTATTTTCTGCTTCTAATTCAAATTGGTAACAGATCACCTCACCCAACCATCCTGATTTCATGTCTTTGGGTTTATTTTCTAAGAATTATTGTTACTGATACTGTTATTTTAATTCTTAATGGTCATGAATGCCAGGTCAGGCTTCTGTGAAGTGATTTGACTTTCCACTGTACCCTCCCAAGTCAAGTATCTATCTCAGATAAACTGAGCCAGACTCTTAATGGCCTGCCATCTTGTGGGTAGGATCCCTGCCATTTTCACAGCTGGGGCCAACACACAGGACTCAAGACCTTGTGCGTGAGAACCAAAATTCAGTCACTGGAAATTACTGTGGAGAGCTCTTCAGCAATTGCCATAAAATGAAACAGTTTACCTATTTGAGTTCCAGATGACTTTGATTGTGTCTTTCCTCAATATTCTCTCATTTAGAAGAGAACACTCTTACCATTTATAGGGAAAAAAGTTGGTCCCTACTAGAATTGGCATGATGAATCTGTGTATAGATTTAATCTGCAACTGTTACAAAAATAGTGTCAAGAAATAGTTCAAGTCTCTCTGGATTTGCAGTATACTTATCATCATCAATTCACTTATTCTGATAATAATGTATATAGTTATTTTAGATCCCAAGCTGAACTCTGAAGATATAAGAAAGTGTGATTGAAATAATAGTCTCACCTTCAGAGAGTGTACACCATTTTCCACACTGAGAATTATAGGGCTCAAGTTATATTGAGCAGTTTAGATAATTTATTATATGAGAAAGTAACATCTAAAAGTCCTACACTCGGGTGTAGAAAAGAATTGAGGTTTGGCCATGAAATATTTGTGTTTGGTGGCTGACAAATTATAACGCATACAAAAGTGACCAACTCTTAGGGAAAAGACAATGATGGTCATCTCCACAGGTAAAGTGATCATGGGATGGGGAGGAGGGTATTACCACCTTTGAGTTTAGAAAAACTTGACAGATCCTAAGATTTCAGAATGAGCAACAACAATTTGTATGTGCTGTCACATGGATAGAGTAAGAATAATTTGACTATCTACTATGGAATAAAGTCTATCCAAATAAGAATACAGTCTACCAGTGCCAAGTTTATTCCTATTCTGGACAGATGTCATTCCTTTTAACCTACCAGGTCCACTTCAGGTGCTCCCTTTAATCCCCTTTGCTTGGATTTCATGCAGGCAATTATCTGGGATGCTCCCTAAAATCACAGCAGCCTAAGCCCTGGTTCTCAGAACGTGAAGCTCCCCAGCTTCCCAGAGCACAGGGTGCTGAGTCAGCAGCCAGAAGCTCCACATCCACAGTCGAAAACTCAGGTGTCCCCTGCCTCTCTGAGAATACAGCCTGCTCTGCAGACAGAGCTGGAGCTAAGAGAGCAAAGAATGGGGGAAAGGGTTGAAACTGAGCATAGAAATGAAAATGAGGAACTGGGACAGGGGCGTAGGTAATGGGACTAAATATCAATGGTGTAGGGAAAGGAGGAAGGAGGGCAAAGAGAAAGGCAAAACTCTACGTGTTAGAATACAGTCTAGAGATGAGAGGAATGGTTCAGCTGGAAACAAGCCAGAAAATGTGGGAAATGGTGACCATTCGTGGGTAGACAACACCTTGGGGTCTCTGAAAAGCCCTGTCTGCTTAGCACAGATTCTGGTGAGTAAGCTCTTGGTAAAGTTCCCCAGAGATGATAAGAGAAAAGAACAACTCAAGTTGTTATTTTCAACAAGAACAAGTCAGGTTGGAGGCACCCACAGAACTGTGGTCACTTGTCTTTTGCCTGGGGTCAGAGAGATTTAGTCAATCCCAAAACCTGTCACTTCAGAAAAACCTAGAACAGAGGTTCCCTTAGTTCAACTCTGTGTCACCAGGTGGGGACCTGGAGCAGCTAAGTTGTGAACACAGTCCTGACACTTGGTGCTCACACAGAACTAAGCAAACCTCATGGATTCAGTATTACTAGGTTGGTTTCCTTCTGAATCAACAAACAAAACATAAGCAACATTCTGCAGCTCATTCTTACCAGGCCAAAAGTCTTACAAATAATATTCAAAATGTCCAAAATATGCAAGGACATGGAAGCAACTGAAATGTCCCAAAACAGATTACTGGATGAAAAAGATGAGGTATATATACACAATGGAATATTACTCATCAATTAAAAATGACAAATTAGACAATTTTATGATAACATGGATGGTCTTAGAAGAATTCATATTAGCTGACCTAAATTTATTTTAAAAGGCCCCCCAAATTGTGTTCAGCTTAAGAGAACAAATATCCCAACAGAAGCCAACACAAAATGTGCCAGATATTGAAATTATCAAAGACTTCAAAGCCATAACTATAATCAATTCCAGGAATAAATGATGGAGGGGTGGGGTGGAAGGTAGTTCATGGCAAGGTGGTAAGAATAACAAATCTACACAAGAGATATATAGGCGTCCTTTATAGTCTTTTCTAAATTCCTGTGGGCTTGGCTTTTTGAAACTAGCTTATTACCCATATTAATAATATGAGCTTTTGATTCTACACATCTGTTTTGTTTTTGTTTTTGTTTTTGTTTTTTGGTGTCTCATGTATATTTTTATTCTGTGCAGCACTAGTAAAATGTCCATGCCAAAACATTTAAAGTGTAAAAATATATAATTACCAACAAGGTAATAATCTTGACAGGGACTGCCTTCAGGTTTTGCTCCATTGTGGAGGTAGAATGTTCCAGAGAGATCTGAAATTCATAAGTAGATAAAAACCTGTCATTAAAATTCTCTCTATTTGTAACATAAACTCTAGTGTGGGGGGTATGAAAATGAGCTTTCCTGTGAGCTCAGTGTGCTAACATTCCCTGTCTTGCTCTCTCAGCACAAGAAAGATTTTCTATAATGAAAATTGGTGCGGTGCCAGGATGGATTAATGTAGATGAGATTGTCCATATGCGACACTATTCATAATCTCTAGAGTTTGACTTTCCAATTCTGCACAATTTACAAAGAAAAAAAATAAAATTTCCCCAAGATAAATGTATTAACATTTAATAAAAATAAAGCCAGATTAGAGTGTTAGTGAGAACTAAGGAATTTACATAAAGTCCTTTTATATTTTAATAAATATACTAAATTGAGGAGCATGAATTCCCACACATGAAAAGTATGTGAATAAGAGGAAAGAGTTTATAGGCTGATATCATATTTTTTGTTACATGACTAAGAATTTTCCCCATGAATTTGTATTGGCAGAAGCAACCAAATTAGTATGTATTTGAATGTAGCACAATTTCAGACCACATGAGGAGTGACTCTTACTCACATTCAATTCATTTTACTAGGGCTATTCTGAGATAGGTACAAGGGCCAAAAGAGGAAACTGAGAATGGAAATTGAGAAAGTACTATTTGCATTAGTTTGAATAGCCTGGCCTATGCTGTGAGAACAAGTAAAGCCTTGTTCTTTACTTGTGGTAAAAGACTTTTGATGAAGATCAGTGGTTTAAAATAATAAAATGATATTCCAGCTGGAAAAGATGTGGTATATTTACACAATGGAATATTATTCATCAATCAAAGAAGACAAACTTATGTCACTCACAGCACATAGGTGGAGCTAGCAGGAATCATGTTAGCAGAAAGAAAAAGAGACATATGGGAGGGTCTCACTTATATGGGGGATATAGGGAAAACAAGAAAATGGACAAGAAAAACTTAAAACTGTCAACAGAGCTTAAGCATAGAGCAAGAGAGGGGGAGGAGGGTAAAATTGGGAGATGGGAGGGCACAAGAGATTAAGATGGTTCACAGGTGATGAGGCCATGGGAGAACCTCAGGGTAGACAATGATGTAATATATATGTATGTGTGTGTGCAATCAATAAAAATAAAAAAAATAAAATGCAGCCCTCAGCTATGTGACAGCACCACCAACTACAAATTGGAGCCCCAAAGACTGCATGAAAAAGGCAAGAGAGAGAAAATGTTAAGAATGACTTACAAGAACTGGCTCTTATAATCCCTCCTTCCCATTTTATTTGACCAGATTGCAACTATTTTTGTCTCAATCCAACTATAAAGGAGCTTGGGAGATACATTCCCCCTGGGTTTCTGGGAAGAGGGAATGTGTGGAGACTGCATGGCCCTGCTTCTAACATAGTGATCTCTCTACAGGGACCCTATTCTCCTGGGATGAGCTCCTAAATACATGTTAATCAATGTTTACAAGCATGGCAAAAACAAAACAAAGCCAAAAAAAAAAAAGCTAAGAATGGAGCCATCACAGAAGAAAACAAAGCAGAGACTGTGAGATTTGTGATCACATTCTGTGGACCCTGCCATGACCAAGAACTAACAAGTGACACTAATCCTCAGCTCAGTGCTCCTTAATTCAGTCTGAGTTGGATTTATGCCCCTTATAACCAGGAGTCATCACTAACTCAGCCCTTATAAATGAGCCACATGCTTGCTGAAAGCAGCTTCATTAATTAATCAATAATTAATTAGCTAGTTTTATTGTTTGCTACTGTCTGGTGGATGGTAAACTTCTATTCTTCTGTCGAACTTTGTCCCACATTACCCATTCTCTGAACTCATCCATTATCCTCTGTGCTTGGAACTATGAATTGTCAGGATTCTGATAGACAGTGTAACATAGTGGATAAATGCATAACCACCTCAGTGAACCTGGCAGAGATTAAATCTAGCTTCCACATACAGCAATGTGATTTAACTTCCCTGTGTTTCCATTTCATTAACCATCAAGTGGAGATAATATTATTGTAAATATTTTTAAAGTTACTCTATATAAGGCACTTAGAAAAGTGTCTGAGAACCGGTAACTAATTATTCAATCTATTAGAAATTATTATCACTAGTAGATGATAAATTCTTCAAGGACAAAAATGGTGATAATTTGGGGTTCTTTTTCTCACATACTGAGAACACCACCTGGCCCGTAGATGATATTCAGTATGAGTTGACTGAATAATAGATAGTCATAGTAATAGAAATAATAATGTATAGCAAACTGGGGGGAAAAAAGCTCCATCTTACTCTACCTCAAGGCAATGGGATGTTTTGGCATCTTCATTCAGGAAATTGGATCTGTTTTTCTTCTCCTTGAATCTGGGATGAGCTTGTGACTTCTTTTGGTTCATAGGATGTGACATATTACATTTGGTCAATCTTAAGCCCAAGTCCTAAAGAAACCTTGACCCTGCTCATTCTTTCCCTCATTCTCCTATGTTTAACATGAGAATAAGCCTAGGCTACCTTGTTGAGAAGTGACACCCCAAATGGAGATCACAGGCACATAACCGACCTTAGCTGAGACCAGTAAGAAGGTTTGGGGAAAACCCTAACAGCCCTTCTTCAAGGAGGTGGAAAACTAAACTGGATATATTAATGGCAAAAAATAATGTGAAAGAAAGGCAAAAAGAACCTTTACACATCATTTAAAAAATTTCCTAGTATCAAAGTCATTAAAATGCTAGCTTGGCTTTGGTTCATGCGCTTGGGTCATGTAAATCGGATTAAAATTTAAAATTAAGGAATGAAATCTGTTGCTGGGAATACTCCATGCAATGTTCAACTTGCAGATTTTATGTTCTCTTGAGTTCCAGCAAGCATCACCTCAAACTATATTCAGTCCTCACCTAGATTATATGAGATCATTAGGCAGGTCAACATCTTGGCGAAATAAAGATAGGAGACATGCCTGATAAGTGTTTTTCATTGGAATATTGAGCTATAACTGTTTAACAGCAGATAGTATGGAGCTTATTCACCTTTTTTTTTTTCTTTATGGTAAAAGTTGGTGCTTCCCATTCATAAAAAAATATTTTTTAAGTTACTTAATTACTCTTATACTAATGTTGAATATTGGGGTTATTGTAAAAGCATCTTCTCAATTATATTTATCATAGGGTAGGAATGAACTGAGCTTCATAATTTTTCTGTGAGTTTATCATTCTTGCAAAATGATTGAGTGTTTATTATTTTATACATGAACTAAATTCTAAAGCAACTTCAGTGACTGCTAGGCGAACATGAAATGCTTTGAGGAAAAACTTTTCCATATGATTTTATTCATGGCCTCCAGGGGATGTGCCATCAGCTGTGAATATTCCTTCAAAAATGCTGACCCACAGAGGCACTGGTCCTAGAGTGGTGAGCATAGCTGCCATTCAAAAACATGAACTCACAGCCATGTTCCAGGCACAGTGCTTGGCACTGAGCATCAAGTGGTGAACAACACTGACCCCACCCCTATTTACCTAGAGCCTTTCATCCAGTGTGAACAAAGTAACCGACCTTTGTGCTTCCACAACATGTAGGACCAGGCTACCAGGTGACCAGGTAAAACACTGACTCTGGAGCCAGGTGTCATCCACACATCTGGGTCACAGTGATCAGAAAAGCTAGAAGCCCTTGTTTCTTCTAGAAACTAGTGAGAAATTAACCTGTAAACCACATTCCTGGTGGAGATCACACACATTTTCATCAAAGCAGGCAGGCACCCACATTCATCCTCACTTCCACCTGCCACAACCCACTCAGCATCAAAGCTTTGCCTCCCTCCCCACTTACTCTCCTAAACAGGCAGACTTATTGAATAGCTTGTTCAGGAGAAAGTAACTTTGCAAAGTAGGTCATAACCTGTCATAACTTTGCAAAGTAGGTCAGCAGAACTCAGTTGGCCAAACTCTGGGTATAGATGGGAGCTGAATATTAGAAAAGTGAGGTGACCAGGCTACGTGGCAGGCAGTGCTGACCAGCAGTGCAAGGTCTGCCTGGAAGCAGAATCAGTAATCTGTCTCTCATTGGTCACTGTAGCACAGTTTGCAGATGGGCCACCTAGGTGTATGGAATCCAGGATATAGCTACTCCAGTCAGCTAATCCCAAAAATACAGACAATGTCATTTCTTCATTCACCATCCTCTCCCTGAAACAAAACCCTCCAATCAGATACAGATGTCAAGGGTAAAATCTCTCTCAAAGGACAGACAGACATATAGATGGGTCCCCAGTGGGGCCAACAGGTATTTTCCTACCTTTTCAGTCTGAGGATGAACTGTTTCAGGTCAGCTATTTCTGGTGATTGCCTGGAGGCAGCCCTATGGAAGGGTGTGTAAGGTGTTTGGATGAAGATATTTCCGAAGTGAAAGACTGGAGATTTGGGACCTTCAGTTTGAGTCAAAGTGAAGATTTTGTTAAATGGTGGTAAAATTAGTTGTTTCTTAGTGCTATAGGGTGACCTAACAAATATAGGAACCACAATACATACACACAATATTTGGTATATGTTGAAGCCTAATAAACTTAACTGTAATTATTTCTATTCTGTGCTTCATTATCTGCTCTGAATCTTGCAGGGCTCGCTCTCACCCCTCTCGGTGTCTAGAATGTTCTGAGGTTCAGACTGAAACCAGAATCATCTCTATACTATAGCTGCGGTGTCTCTATACAGGTTGCAGTGGTTATGATTATACAGTTCACAAAATGGCTGCAGCTACACTGAAAAATAGGAGGATGAGAATAAAATCATACCTTTCAAAGTGGTTCTCTGCTTCAAATTCTAAAGAGAATTTATAATAGGGAGACTCTGAGGCCAATTCTTAGTCACTAAGAAGAATCATGCCCATACCAAGTCCTTTATAACATCAAGGACCTCCACACCATGAGAAAGCAGTTCCTTCTAGTAAAAGGAAGCTAATGCATTTGAAAACATCTCCTAGCAGGAGAGCACAGTGAATTTGTTAACTTCCTGACACAAAGCTGAGAACGAATGTTGTGATTGTCAGTTGTTAGGCTTGCTATACAAACAGTTCGTTGCCTTTCTTTGCATTATTCACACCCTTCTATCTCCATCCACTCTACATTAACAAAGAGCAAGTCTGCAATTCAAGTCAAAACACAATCTCTTTATACCGCAAAACAATTTATGAGAGCACATCTATGGGAATGAAGCAGGAAGGACACTCTCACCCCTCTCAATGTCTAGAATGAATGTGAAGGAATAATCCCTCCTGATTGGTTGTTGTGGTTCCCGAAGTGCAACTAAAGCTTATCCAGGTGAATGCCAAGGAAGAGCTTCCAAAAGGCATTCCTGAAATAGTGTTAACTGTAATTGTTGCAGTTATTTCTTTTTAGAAGTGTGCTATGGATTCTTGAAATCTGAGGGGAGGGCCAAGAAGGACTGCACGGTCCTCTGCCCTAGTGGTTGATGTAGAGTTTTCCTCTAAGCTTCCTGCTTCTACTCTCTACTTACTTGAGGCCCTGCTAATCGGCATGTGTTCACATCCAACCCCCCAAGGCAGCAAAATCCAGGCTGCAGGGTGTGTAAAGCCTCTGTAAGTGAAGAGTACATCACTAAGGGCCATGTCTCCAAATCCACATTAAGTCAAAGAACAGTAGTGCTAGTTTTTCAACCTCTCCAAGACCTCAAACACCAGGCTCCAAGTTCAGCAATCATTCTATTCATTCATGACAGAAGCAGAATAATGGCTCACCTGGTGACTAAGCCAAACCGTGACCATCTCTGGCTGAGGCAGGAGCACAGGCTGTCAGAAACTGGGGACTCCAGGGCAATTATGAACTTCGGAGCCCCTCAGGGATGCATTCTGGGAAGCATTTCATCCCAGCTGGTCTCTGAGCTGCAGTGAAGTTCCACCAGTGAACTCTGCGAGTTCAGAGAGTGAAGCCACTCTCTCCTTCTGGGGCTGCCTGGGGAATCAGCAGCAGTCTTCAGCTTTTGCATTTTGACTGAATCATCGCTCTAAGTCCCACTTAGAGAAACACTGTTCTAAGAGAGGGATGAAAACAGATGATTTATTTCATTTTAATTGCATGTGTTTTCACATAGGCATTTCAATCATATTGTTCAAATTTCAAAAAGTACGTAACATTACAGTTTCGGAAAAATGTCCTCCCAAGTCTCTAAAATCCAATCACCTACATCCACATCAGTAGCAAACATATTTTTTTTTGCATCCTTACAAAAATACCATATGCAAAAATAAAAAGAAAAAATGTAAATACACATTTCCTTTTACTCATTTTTAAACAAGTAAGGTCTGGTTTGTATCTTGCAATTCAATAAGTAGTGCAGACCATTCTCCTCATTTTAGAGAACATTCCTTATCAGGTCATGGAAAACTTTCTCATTGGAAATAACCTATATTCTTTTATAGAATTTTCCATAGTTTAACCATTCCTTACTGACAGATATTTGATTTGTACCTATTATTTACTACTGAAAATGGTGCTACAAGATAAAGTTGTGTGCTCTTTTATGGGAAAGAATTTGCAGGCTATAATGTTAGAAATAAAATCACTAAGTCAAAAGGTAAATGCATTAAGTTTTGATAAATAGTACATATTTTTCACCTTAAAAATCCCTACCTGTAATACATGAGTATTTATGTCATCAGACTACTGATAAACACTATCTGTGAACTTTTATATTTTTCCAAACAGGCAAATGAAAAGTTATACTCAGTATAGTTTTAAATTGTATTTTTTCTTATATGTGAGACTGAGCATCTTTGCATGTAGATAAAATCTATTTGTCTTATTTATAATAAAAACTTATCTTCTCTAAACTATCTTTACATATTTCCCAAATTTTTGCTAAATTGTTAGTATTTTTCTTATTGATTTGTGATCTTCTTTTTTTTTT
>PVHY01017530.1:5918-31297 GCA_004024945.1 Uropsilus gracilis
GAGACACACAACAAATGAACTACAGTATAGGGTTACTGGTACTTTGGTAGTGAGAGTGGTGGGGTAACAATTGAAGAAATGTGAACCTTTAAAATATATACAGTGTTGTAAGTCAATGTTACCTCAATAAAATAATTTTTAAAAAATAAAAAAATAAAAATTTTAACTGTATAAAAAATATTCACTCAAATCTATAATGAGTCCTATATTGACTATCCTGTTGCTATGTGCACCCCACACTCCTTCCACACACAAATATAGATCCCTTACCTTTGCTCTATTTTTTCTGGTTTTCTTATAACCCTCTAGTATACTCCATAATTTACTTATATTTATTGCTTACTATCTTATTGTGGTAGTTTAAAAATATATTCACAAATTCTCTGTTACTCCTTGCTTTAAGAGGCAGAACTTAACTCCTTTCCATGTGAAAGTGGCCTGCACTTAATGATTTATTTCAACATACAGGAAGTGGTGTAAGTAGCAAGATATAATGCCCAACTTTAAGTTGTGAAAATAACGGGGGCGGGGGGGGGTAGGCAGGGTACAGTGAAAGAAGTATTGTGGTTTCCTCCTATTTCTCTCTCTTGAATCACCATATCTGGGAAAAGGCACCCTCCATGTCATAAGGACACTCAAGCATAAGGAGAGGTTCATGTGGAGAGGAACTTCAACCTCCTGTCACAACCACCAAAGATTTGGAGCCATCTGCCAATAGCCAGATGGGTGAGCCATCTTGAAAGCTGACCCATCAAACTCAATTCTTTAGATACTTGAAGCTCTAACTGGTAGACTGAATACAACCTTATGACAGACTCTGAGCCAAAAACACCAAGCTAAACTGCCCCCAATTCTGAGCAATATGTTTCACTGCAATAATGAATACACTTCCTGATAAGATAAAAAATCCTTAAAAGAATCTTTTTTCATGGATATTAGCTTGAACCATATGAAACTGATATTTTTGAATATCAAAATGGTCAAATAGTGACAATTTTATATAGATCATTGGGGGTCGTCTAGGTCTAAACAGGCTATCCTACCTATGCAGCTCAGCTTTTTCAATATAGAAGTCAAAGAGTAAGCTAATTAGATACCAGACCTAAAAGAATGTGATGCACCAACCCCACAGGGCTCCTTTTGAGTTAAACAAGAAGAGGATGCTTGGTACAATAATTATACATCACAAGGCTTGATGGGGAATACCTGGGGAGGTATTGACCAATGTAAAACTTTGTGATATTGTGTCCAGAGACTCATCAATGGACAGCCTTATTGATAAGACTGGAATCATAAGCATGGTTCCATTACAATACTGAATGATCAAGCAGGTATCTGGTCAGCAGACTGATCCCCATTAAAGCCTTACATGACAGCATATTTTCACCCACCCTTTTCTCTTTGTTCTCCCATCCCACATCATTGATGCTTTAGGATTATTCTATCAATAAAAAGGTCAGGATCTCACTCATTTTTAGTAGGTCTGCCTTTGGCAAACTGCTTCACAACTTGTGATTCTTTGGTAGTGTGGAGTTGCTGACATAAAAGATCAACCTAATGTATCCCATGGAAATACTGGTTTTTCCTAGGAAAGAAAACTGAGTGGCAAGAGATAAGGGAAAATAATTTTCAGTGCACAATGCTTTGTAGCATTTTTATTAAAAATTATTTGGTATGAAACACTAAGTAACACTGAGGTACACAACACTGAAGTACACAATGTGGTAGTTAAATAGATTTACATATTGCCATAGGATTATCTGCATTGAGTTGGGTAACAACTCCATCATATCACATAATTACCATTTCTTTTCGTGGTAAGAACAATTAAAATCTAGTATCTTTAATACCTTTTGGATTTTACAGTGTGAACATGTGTTATCTAGTCAGACACAAACAAAAATAGACACACATGGCAGAAATGAAATATTAGAAAACAATGATAATAATATGGATAGAAATTTATAACTGATCTTATTTGGATTGTATAGTTAAATAAGTCTTAGATTTTTGTCAAGAATGTTCTTTAAAAAGTAGAGTAACTGGTGGGAAACTAGAAATAGAATATACAGTTTCCATGGGCCAGGCACCATGGCATGTGCCTTTAATCCCAGCCTAAGAAGGGAGGCCGAGACTAGGAATCCCTTGAGTCGGTGTGTTCGAGACCTGCCCTGGGCAATATAGGGAGACCTAGTCTCAAAAAATAGCTGGGCGAGGTGGCATGTGTTTGTAATCCCAGCTACCTGGGAGGCTGAGGCTGGGGATCACTTGAGTCCATGGAACCTTGGGCAGTGTGAGTCTGCAGTTCCCTGGGCAACACAGCAAGATCTAACCTCAAAAAAATAAAAAAGAAAGAAAATATAGGCCAGGCATGGTCTCGTGCTTGTAAGCTTCAGCCTATGAAGCGGCCGGGAATCGCGGCCTAGGAATCGCGGTTTGAGTCCCGCCTGGGGCCCGTAGTGAGACCTAGTTTCAAAAAAATAGCTGGGTATGGTGGCGCGCGCCTGTCATCCCAGCTACCTGGGAAGCTGAGGCTGGGGATTGCTTGAGTCTGCGGTACCCCAGGCAACGAGAGCCTGCGGTTCCACAGGCAAAAATAGCAAGATCTAGTCTCAAAAAAAAAAAAAAGAAAATATAGTTTCCAAAACAGTAGAAGGGTAAAGAATATAAAGATTAAATTAATGCACAGCAAGGAAGATGTATGAACAATACCCCCAAAACCCTAAAACCTTATTTCTACAAAATTCTTTTATTTTGAGGCTTCTATGAAATGATTATGACAAGATCAGCACCAGTATTAGACTTAAGAAATTATTCAGTAAAACTCCCAATGGTATTCTTTAAAGAAGTGGAAATTCATATGTAATCACACACACAAAAAAAGCCAAAGCTCTCCCAACTGAAATGGGGATAAGTAGAGGTATCACACTTCTGGATTTCAAATTTATGGGTAACTAATATATGATAAAGGAGCAAAGAATATATACTTAACAAGGAAAGTCTCTTCTGCAAATGGTGCTGTACCTGTTGACCATTTCTACATCTTCTTTGAAGATGTAGATGTTAACACATCTGCCAATTTTTTGATTGGATAGTTTTCTTTTTTGTTGAGTTAAATGAGTTCTTTAACATCAGCCCTTTATCACATGTATGGTACGTGAATATTTTTTCCCATTCTGTATGTTTACATTTTAGTTATAGTGCTTATCTTGTACAGATTTTTTTAAAATCAATGTACTCCCAATTGTTTTCCTTGATGCTAGGAAAGAATCTGTAAAGACATCTCTGGAGCTTATGTCATGGAGTGTTTTGACTATGTTTTCTTCTATGTATTTTATGGTTTCAGGTCTTACATGGGAGTCTTTTATCCACTGAGTTAATTTTTATGTATGATGTGAGATAGTGGCATTACATTTTTTCCAACACCATTTATCAGAGACTTTCCTTGTATGCTCTACTGTATGCTCTTTGCCTCTCTGTTGTAGATTAGTTGTCCATGAATGGATAGCTACTACTCTGTCTGTTACATTGGTATGTGTGTGTTTTTGTTCCAGTACCAGGCCGTTTTAATTATTATGGCTTTATAGTACAAAGTCTGGAAGTATAATACCATCTTTCCAATTTTTTGTCAGGATTCCTTTGGCTATTTAAGGTCTTGTGTGATTCAAGGTCAAGGAATTTCAGCAATGTTTGGTTCATTTCTTTAAAGAATGTCACTGAACTTTTTATTGATATAGTACATAGAATCTGTTCATTGCACTTGGAAAAGTAGCCATTTTGACAATGTTGATTATTCCAATCCATGAGCAGGATACATCTTTCCATTTTCTTTGTGTCTTCTTTTTCTTTTAACAATGTCTTATACTTTTCCTTGCATAGGTCCTACAACTCCCTTGCTAAGTTTACTCCTAGGTATCTCACATTTTTTTAGTGTGATTGAAAATGGGATGGTTTTTTATGTTCTTCCTCTTCTATCTCACTGCAAACTGGAAGACCACTGATTTTTGTGTATTGATTTGATAACACCTCATTTTACAGAACTGGTCTGTTGATTAATAGTTTTTCTCTGGACTTTTTAGGGTCTTCTATGTATATTATCAAGTCATCTGCAAATAATGGTAACTTCTTTCCAGCTTCCTAATTCTTTTCAACTTTTTCAAACTTAGATTCCTTATATAGCTTTCTCTTGATTAACTAGGTAAGACTAGAGTGTCCAATACTATGCTGAGTAGTTATAGTGAGAGTGGACATCCTTGACTTATACTGGATCTTAGTGGAAAGGCTTTCTGTTTTTCATCGTTGAGACTAATATTAGCAGTGGGTTTGTCAAATAGAGCTTTTATTATGTTCTGCTCCATTTAAACCCAGTTTTCAAGGATTTGCATCATAAAACAATATTGAATTTTATCAAATGCTTTCTCTGCATTGATAGATGTGATCTTATTGTTTTCATCTTTCTTTTTGTTGATGTAGTGAATTACGTTGATTAATTTTCAGGTGTTGAGCCATCTTTGTATCCCCAGTATAAATCCCTAGTTGGTCATGATAAATAATTCTTTTAATGCATTCTTGGATTCAGTTTGGTAAGATTTTATTTAGGATGTTGGCATTAGTCTGTAGTTTTCTTTTTTTATTAATCATTTTACTGTTTACATATTTATGTACATAAGTATATATATATAAATCATTACATAAAATAGAGGGGTTTTCCCTCCATTTTACAACCCATGAACATTCATCCTCCCTTCCCTGATTTCTCCCTCCTCAATCTCCCTCCCTAACTGCTTCCCCAGTTCTGTTGTTAGCTTATTTTGATTTTGTCTTGGTCTTTGGTTTGTAATTCCTATATCCCATCTGTAGGTGAGACCATATGGTTTGTCTTTTTCTGTCTTATTTCTGCTAATATGACTCCCTCTAGTTCTATCCACGTTATAACAAAAGCTTCATATTTGTCCGTTTTGATTGCAGAGCAATATTCCATTGTGTAAATATACCACATCTTTTTCAATCATTCATCAGTTTTGGGGTATTAGCTTAATATCCTGGCTACTGTAAATAGTGCTGCAATAAACTCTGAATACAGGTGTCTTTTTGAATTAGTGTTTTGGTGTCCTTTAGGTAAATTCCAGAAGTGGGGTTACTGGATCGAATGATAGTTCCAATTTCAGTGGTTTGGGGGTCCTCCACACAGCTATCCATAGCGGCTGGACCAGTTTACATTCCCACCAGTGGTGTAAAAGTGTTCCTTTCTACATCTACACCAGCACTTGCTGTTGCCCGTTTTCTTTTTTAATACAGGCCATTCTTACTGGTGTAAGGTGGTATCTCATTGTGGTTTTGATTTGCATCTCCCTGATTATAAGTGCTGTCGAGCAGTTTTTCATAGCCTATTGGTAATTTGTATTTCCTCTTTGGAGAAGTAGCCTTTTAGTTCTTCTCCCATTTTTTGTCTGGGCTTTTTGTTTTGTTTTTGCTAAACTGTATGAGTTCCTTGTGGATCTTTATCAAATCCTTATCATTCTTATGTAGAGCAAAATTTTTTTCTCATTCATTGGGTTTATTTTTGTTTTGTTTACTGTCACTTTTGCTGTAGTCCCAGTTGTTTGTTTTTCTTCATTTTTTGCCAGCTGTAGATGTGTACAGAAATGGATTTCTGAAATGTAATTCATGGAAGGTTTTGCCCAAGTTTTCCTCTATGTATTTTATAGTTTCAGGTCTTACAGCCAAGTCTTATCCATTTTGAGTTGGTTTTTGTACATGGTGTGAGGGAGGTGTCTTGGTTCAGTTTTCCCAGCACCATTCACTGAAGAGGCTGTCCTTGTTCCAATGTAAGTTTTTCACTCCTTTGTCAAAGATTAGTTTACTATATATGTGTGGTTTTACTTCAGGACACTCAATTCTGTTTTATTGGCCTGACTGTCTGTTTTTGTACCAGTACCAAGCTGTTTTAATTACTATGGCTGAGAACCACTATTTTAAAATTAATTCATTTTAGCTTCTGTTTCACACTTTGCTACACACCACACACACACACACACACACACACACACACTATTCTTCTACTTTCTGGTTGGTGATATAAGTTATTTTCAAAGTTTTATCTGTTATAGGCCGGGCACGGTGGCTCGTGCTTGTAAGCTTCAGCCTATGAAGTGGCCGGGGCTAGGGATCGCAGTTCAAGTCCCGCCTGGGGCCCGTAGCGAGACCTAGTTCCAAAAAAAATAGCTGGGCGTGGTGGCGCGCGCCTGTCATCCCAGCTACCTGGGAAGCTGAGGCTGGGGATTGCTTGAGTTTGTGGTACCCCGGGCAACGAGAGCCTGCGGTTCCACAGGCAAAAAAAATAGCAAGACCTAGTCTCAAAAAAAAAAAAGTTTTATCTGTTATAAACACTATTGTATCAAGCATATTTGTTTATGTTTCCTTACATACATGTGTGAGATTTTCTCCAGGGAGAGAAAATACTGAGTTCTAGTATGCACGTGTGTATACATACACTTAAAACACACATATATATCTTCAACTCTACCAGATATTACTTAAACATTAGTGGTTGTACTGATTTACATTCTTTTCAGTCGAACAAGAGAGATACTAGGCCAGGCATGGTGGCATGTGCCTGTAAGCGGCAGCCTAGGAAGCCGCAGCCAGGGCCAGGGATAACGGGTCAAGTCCTGTTGGGGGCACGTTCGAGACACAGCCCCAAAAAAATAGCTGGGTATGGTGGCCCATGCCTGTAATCCCAGCTACCTGGGAAGTTGAGTCTGGGGATTGCTTGAGTCTGTGGTTCCCCGGCAACATGACCCTGCAGTTCCACAGGCAAAAAAAGCGAGTCCTAGCCTAAAAAGAAAAGGGAAAAAAAAGCGAGATCCTGTTGCTTTACTATTTACCAACATTTGGTAATGTCAGATTTTGAAATTTTTGTATACCTGGTGGGTGTAAATCATATCCACTGTGGCTTTAATATGCATTTCTTTGTTTATCAGAGTGATAAAAAATAGTTCAGTATAACTGTATCCAAAAAAGAATCCTGCCATAGGATTGATAATTTATTCAGTCTAGAAACTTTCCTAATTTATAAGGGCTAATTATTTTAGAATAATTGTAAAATAATGTTTGAGCCTTTGTGACTAACTTTAAGAAATAGTTTGAACAACCAAAGTTCATACATGTCATGTTTATACTCAACTCCTGAAATTTGTTTTCAAACTAGCTGATGATTTAGTCATTCTTTTCAAACTAGCTGATGATTTAGTATTCTTCCTTTAGAAATTGTTTTTGGCCATGGTAATTACCATCTGTGTTTAGGGAGTGTCTCAAAATACTTTAATAGCTACAAGTCAGTTTTCCTCAGTGTTGTTAGATGCTCTTGTTCACAGAGTCACCTCATTACTAATAGCCTCATACCAGATTTATCTCTTTGACATTGTGATCTACCAGAAGACATTTTTTCCCACACCATCTAAAATTGCACAAATTCTTACTATGTTTTCTGAATCATCTTGCTAAATGAAATATGAGGTTATAGAAGGTGGCTTGTAACTATCTTTAAGACATTTAAAATTCAAAAGGTAGATATAACGCATATTGCAAAATCAATTAAATTTGTATAAATATCTAATAGAATAGTATGAGGAAGGGGGAATTCCTCGGAACTTTGGTGTGTACAATTTAAAGTTTTGGAGAAATAATACAGGTAAGTTACTAAGGCAGGAGAAAATAATGTATTATATAGCTTATTTTACATGTTATGATATAGTGGGAAAATGGCTCTACATAATTTTCATTAGTACTTAGACATTCTGTTCTCTTCAATATTTGCATTCAGGTTTTATTGTCCACTTACTTTAAGAGTGCCTTTCTGTTTAACTAGTCTTTCTCAAGTTCCTCAATAAGTTCAAAAGATATGCCAGTACTTTTATCTGAGGCATCTCTACAATAAATCTCTACAATCTACAACTGTATTGAAGATGACATTTCATCATAAAACAACTGTCAGTTTTAGTAATGTTCCTATATCAGCCCAACTAACAACATATCTGAACTATAGAGTACTAAATCTGAGCGTTCTATCCGGCACGCAGACAGTTATGTGATAACAGGAAAGAGGAAGAGTCTCCTTTGTTAGGCTCAAAACTAACTATAACCAAATTTTTGATTGAATGTTTGTTTTAGGCATTATTTTATTCTCCTTTTATACCCATATACAGCTTCCCAATGACCTTCTACTAGCCCCTAATACCTTCATGGTTGCCTTAATTATCCCTTACCTTGGACTCGCCATCTGGGCCTATGAATTGTCCTTTGCTCACAATTATGTGCACTTCCTGTCATATCTGGGCATCCATTCTCTTGTAGTAACTGCTCTTGCTCAAAGTGAGGAGGAAAGAGAAACACTGAATGGTTTCACTTATATATGAAATATAGGGAAAACAAGCAAAAGGAGAAGAAAAAGTTAAAACTAACAAATGTACAACAGATCTAAGGCAAAGAACAAGGGATGGGGAAGGAGGTTAAAATCAAGGGAGGGATGAGCACAAGAGTTCAGGATGATGGTTCACAAGTGATAGGATGGTAGAACTTTGGCATATATAATGATATAAAAACTGATATATATATATGTAAAATGCAAAAAAAAAGAAAAGAGGCGGTATTACTTCAAATGCCAGCCACTTGAACTATCAAGGTCAGAAAGTATAACCTTCCAGTTACAAGATAAATAAATTCTGAGGACATAATATACATATATTACATAGTTAACAACTCTGTATTTTATACGTGTGAAAGTTGCTAAAAGAGTAGATTTTTTTTTTTTGAAACTAGATTTCGCTATGTTGCCTAGGTTAGTCCCAATCCCGCGGACTCAAGCGATCCCCAGCCTCAGTCTCCCAGGTAGCTGGGATTACAGGCGCCCACCACCGTACCAGCTGCTTTTTCTTTTTGGATTTTGTACAATACATGATTGCATAATTGTTGATCCCCATAGGATTACCCCACCCCACCACGCTCCCTCTGGTCTCTTTGCCTCCTTTTTTTTGTTGTTGTTTGCCCATGTTTCGCCCTTTAGTCTGTTTGGTCGTTATGGTTTTTTTTTAAATATCTTCATTGGCCATTCCAAGCACCTTTGGCTTGTATGCATGCTTCTTGTTTCTTGGTGGCTGTTCTTTCTATTGTTTCCTGCCTCATTTTGCTGTTTTATCCCATTGTTTCAGGTCTTTAGTTTTGGTGACCCGATTCCCAGTCTTGTGTTTTGGTAGTGCTGCTCCTCCATGGGGACAGTCTTTGGCTGATGGTAGGTCTCCAAGTCTTCTTTTTAGGAGCTTTGCTGTTAGGCCACTGCCATTCTTTTTTTTTTTTTTTTTCTTGAGACTAGGTCTTGCTATTTTTGCCCATGGAATCCCAGGCTCACGTTGCCCAGGGTACCACGGACTCAAGTGATCCCCAGTCTCTCAGCTTCCCAGGTAGCTGGGATTACAGGCGCGCACCACCACACCCAGCTATATATGTATTATTTTTGGAACTGGATCTTACTACATGCCCCAGGTGGGACTCGATCCGCGATCCCCAGCCCCAGCCGCTTCATAGGCTGAAGCTTACAGGCACGAGCCACCATGCCCGACTGCTACGCTATTCTGTAGGCCTCCGTCCTTTGGCAATGGGAATGTGCTGTTCTTTGTTGACTGCATCTCTGTGCCAGGTTTATGGTCATAGCTCCCTGGTGATTGGTATGCAAAACTCTTTCTCATGTTTGTTCTCACAGTTCATTGCTCTGTGAACTTGCCTTGCTCTTTTTGAGTCCTGCCTTAGAGGCATTTGTTGTTAAAGTCTTTCTTGGTGTTCCTTGCCTCTTCTGTTTCTTTGGTTGAAGTTTTGTCTGGATGTACTTATTGCTGGTGTGGGCAGCTCCGAGTGGATGCTAACTGAGAGGGGTCTGTGGCAAATCACACCCCCAGCCCTCCCTCCCTAGTACTCCACACACACTGCACTCTGCTTCTTATCAGGCCTCAGATGTGCCCGCGCACCAGGCACACCCCTTCCCCACCACGCGGGGGAACAAGGACTAGTCAGTCGCACAGTGGGCATGGTGGCGGACAAAGTCTGAGCCACCACCGGCATGGGCCAAAACTGGCCCACACAGCCCTCGCACGCAAGCAACTTGCCTTACCCACCCTCCAGAGGCAGACTAAGTGTGCACAAGGGTGGCGGTCCCACCATCATGGTGGGGTCATGAGTGGGTGGGACACCCAGCGCTGGCTGCCCCCACCAGCTGCTTTTTCAAGATCAGGTCTCACTATGTTGCCCAGGGTAGTCTCAAACCCGTGAACTCAAGTGATTCCTGTCCTCTTTCCTCCCAGTGCTTGGATTACAGGTGCGTGCCACTACATCCAGCTATTTAAAAGAGTAGATTTTTTATAATTATTTATTTTTAACTGAGGTAATATTGAGTTACCTCCATGAGGTATTACCACCATACTGTACGCATAGCAACTCATCCATATTTCACCACTATAGATCACTGTGCTTCTTCCCCCATCCTTTTCTCCCCTTTGGTGCTCTCAGTTCTGTAGTCAGCTATCAATGGTTGGTTTTAAAATTTGTCTTTATCTGACTATTTATTTAGTTACTTCCTAGTCCACATATTAGTAATGGCATCCATTATTATTCTCCTTCTGACTTGTTTCACTTAGCTCCATCTTTTTTGCTACGAATGGCCCCAGTTTACTTTTTTTTATTGTTGAGTAGTATTCCACTGCCTATAGATACATTTTCTGATTCACTCATCTCTTCTGGGGCACTTTGGTTGTTTCCCTAGTTTAGCTATAGTAAAAAAAAAAGTAGATCTTAAACATCATCACAACAGAAAAATTGCAGCTATGTGTGGTGATAGTTATTAGCTAAACATTTTGCATATATACATACACTGAATTATTATATTGCACCACTATAACTAACAATGCTATATCTCAATTACATCTAAAAAATGATTTAGGCAACAACAAAAAATGGATACATTAGACTTCATCAAAATTAAAACTTTTAGACATCAAAAGATACAATCAAGAAAGTGGAAGATAGTCCACAAGACTAGGAGAGAATATTTGAAAATCATCTACCTGTTAATGGATTCATATCTAGAATATAAGAAGAAATCCTACAACTCAGCAAAAAATCAAACAGTCCTATTATAATAATAGGTAAAATATTTGCATATATTTCTCAAAAAAAAAAGATAAATGAAAAGCCAACAAGCATCCAAACACATATCCTAGGTTAAGGAAATACCTTTCTGTGAGTATCTTGACAATATGCAGTAGGACCCTACTCCCACTATAGAAGACTACTACTGGAGGGGTGATAATTCCTTCTCCCTTCATCATTGAAGCCGAGATAAGTGATTCTCGATCTGGTTAGGTAGATGGACTTATCAGGGTTTGGAATACTGAAGAAGTAACACAAATACATGACAATAGTAAAACAGAATTCTCAGCAACAGAAGTAACTGAGTCAAATGCAAAAGTGGTGGTAGCAAAAGTCCTGAGAAAGTCAGTGCCACTGAAGAAGTTCTCATCAGACTATTCCTAGTGTATAACCTTGGTCTATTTTAGCTTCACTAGGTTCCTGCTCATTTTCCATACCTGGCTAACCATCTTTCCTATTTACTCTATAAATAACCTTAATAGACAACCAATAAGCCGGGCATAGTGGCTCATGCCTGTAAGCTTCAGCCTATGAAGTGGCTGGGGCCAAGGATTGCGGTTCGAGTCCCGCTTGGGGCAACACAGTGAGACCTAGTCCCAAAAAATAGCTGGGCGTGGTGGCGCGCACCTCTAATTCCAGCTACCTGGGAAGCTGAGGCTGGGGATTAATTGAGTCCGTGGTACCCCAGACAACGTGAGCCTGTGGTTCCATGGGCAAAAATAGCGAGACCTAGTCTCAAAAAAAAAAATAGTCAACCAATAAATTCTTTGCTTAAGTATAAACTACTGTGATGTTTGTAAGCAAGAACTCAACCTAATACAAATATAATAAATGCCATAAATCCAATAAAAACAATAATATGAACCCCCATCTACATTTTTCTTTTCCTCTCTCCCATTTACAGACAGGAAAAAGTGTTCAAGATACACCAAGAAAGAAAAAGCAAATTTTCATTCTGCAAAAAGTTCTAATAAAGCTCCAATGGATTAACTGATAGTCTTTGTCTTAACACTAATATGTTCAGAAGTCTACAGCATGTTTAATCACCTGTCTCCATCTCCAATATGCTGGCATACTTAGAGTAAGTGGTGTTTGCTTCCAAGCCTGTTTCAGTCCACTGAAACTCATAAATCATGTAAATTAATTAAATGCTAGCCAAATAGTAAGATTTGACTATAAGAATTATTTTCTCTATGAAAGAAAACAGGTGAATTGCTTTAGAAACACTCAGTAAGCTGGGCACGGTGGCTCGTGCCTGTAAGCTTCAGCCTATGAGGCGGCTGGGGCTAGGAACACGGTTCGAGTCCCACCCGGGGCAACACAGTGAGACCTAGTCCCAAAAAATAGCTGGGCATGGTGGCGCACACCTGTAATCCCAGCTACCTAGGAAGCTGAAGCTGGGGATTGATTGAGTCCGTGGTACCCCAGGCAACATGAGCCTGCGGTTCCATGGGCAAAAATAGCGAGATCTAGTCTCCAAAAAAAAAAGAACATTAATGATACCTGATATAAATGTGATTAATAAATACTCTCCTACACTGCTAGTGGAAGCATGACATAATATTATCTGAAGGACAATTTAACAGCTTATATCAGAAATCTTATTGTGTGCAGTTAGTGGGAATATAAATTTGATCATTTAGTGATTCCAATTCTAGGATTTTTATCTAAAAGATATGCTTATAGCAACTTAACATGAAACTTTTTTTTTTGAGACTAGGTCTCACTATTTTTTTGCCCATGGAATCGCAGGCTCGCGTTGCCCGGGGTACCACAGACTCAAGCAATCCCCAGCTTCAGCTTCCCAGGTAGCTGGGATTACAGGCACACGCCACCACACCCAGCTATTTTTTTGGAACTAGTCTCACTATGTTGCCCCGAGCAACATAGTCTCAAACCACGATCCCTGGTCCCCACCGCAGCTTCCTAGTCTGCTGCTTACAGGCATGCGCCACCATGCCCAGCCAAACTTTTAAAACAACTACCAGATTATTTTCCACAGCTTTTACATACCATTTTACATGCCCACCAGATTTTACATGCCCACCAGCAAAGTATGAGGGTTATAATTTTTCTAGATCATAATAGCATTATAATGGATGTGATATACATTATGGATCTGGGTTTGTTTTTGTTTTTTAAGGAACTTATACCACCTCTCACCATCCCTTATTTGCCCTAGTACCTTCTCCCCTCCCCACCCTAAAACCCAAAGTCCTCAAAAATTTTTTTAAGATTCTTTTTGTAATTTTCATACAATATTGGTCATGTTTGTATGGTTGTATTGTACCCCTTACTCCCCACCCCACCCCAGCCCTCAAAATTTTTATTGATGTCAGCCAGTTTTTGAAGTGTTTGGCATTATTGAATGTTTGCTATATAAATGCCCAATATTTTTTATTACTGACTTACTTTGATACATTCTCTCAAACATCCTCCGTATTGATAAAAATGGCTGCATTTCATTCTTTCTTAGAGCTACATAAAATTCCATTGTGTAGATATACCACATCATGCTGCTTTTCTTTAATTTCTGAAGAATCTCCACACTGTTTTCCATGATAGCTGCACTAATTTATATACCCACTAATAATGTATAAGAATTCCCTTCTCTCTGCATCCTCTCTAATACTTTTGTTTGATGTCTCTTGAATTACTTTAGATAACCAAATTATGATTTACATGTTACAAAGTTGATAATACAGATTTGGGGAGACAGTTGCCTTTATGTCTACTTATGATTGCCAATCAAAGAGACTAAATCAAATATTAACACTAACTACATCCTTATTAATTTGGTAAGAGTTGGTAAGAGGGACGGAGAACCATTCCCTCACCTCCAAAATTCCTTTTTTAATTATCATATTTTAATTTCCCTACATGGCCCCCAAACCCTCTCACCACTGGTCTTTTCTCTCATAATTCCTTTTTTCAGACTGTAATATAAATGGAATCATGCATTATGTAGTTTTCTGAATCTGACTTCTTTGACTTAGCTAAATACATTTTAAGATTCACTTATGCTACAACAGGAATAAAAAGATAGTTCCTTTTTTTGTTGTGGAATATTAATCCATGGTGTGTGTGTGGGGGTGGGTGTGAGTGCACGCGCATGTGAGATAAACTCTTTATTCATCAGTTAAAATAACTGATTTGTTTTCAGTTTGGGGTTAAAATAGCTACAAACATTTGCATACATGTTTGCTACAAACATTTAAAATAACTGATTTGTTTTCAGTTTGGGGTTAATTAAAATAGCTGCAAACATTTGCATATAGGTTTTTGTATGAACCTAAGTCTTCATTTCTCTTGGATAGATAGCCAGAAGTAGAATCACTGTGTCATATGAAAGATATATTCTTAATTTCATAAGAAACCAGCAAACTAAGCCAGGCATTGTGGCTCGTGCCTGTAAGCTTCAGCCTATGAAGCGGCCAGGGCTAGGGATGGTGGTTCAAGTCCTGCCTGGGGCCTGTAGTGAGACCTAGTTCCAAAAAAAAATAGCTGGGCGTGGTGGCACACGCCTGTCATTCCAGCTACCTGGGAAGCTGAGACTGGGGATTGCTTGAGTCCACGGTACCCCGAGCAATGAGAGCCTGCGGGTCCATGGGCAAAATAGCGAGACCTAGTCTCAAAAAAAAAAAAAAAGAAACCAGCAAACTACCAAAGTGGCTGTACCATTTTTCATTCCCACCAGCAATATATATACAAGTTTCAACTGCTATGTGTTGCTAACACTTAGTATTGCCAGTTTTGTTTTGACATTCTAATAGTGTAGTGGTATATCTTTACAAATACTATTTTATACTACTTTCAAAGTATTTTTAGGTTCACAGCAAAACTGAGTAAGTACAGAAATTTCTTATATATACCTTGCCCCCTGAACATGCACAATCTCCCCTCCAACTTCCTGAATCAAACTGGTATGCTTGTTAAAATCATCATGGGTGTTAATTTGCACCTGCCCAATTTGCATTTCCTTTATTTATCTGTAAATCTTCTAGGTGAAATGTCAGTTCAAATCTCTTCCACCCATTTTCTTATTTCTGAATTTTGAGAGTTTTTCAATTTTTGTAGATACAACGTTTTGTCAGAAGTATGATTTGCAAATATTTTCTCCCAGTCTGTGACTTTCCTTTAATGTTTACTTATCAAAAAGTTTTTCAGCTGGGCATGGTGGCGCATACCTGTAGGCGGCAGCCTAAGAAACCACGGCCAGGGCCAGGGATCACAGTTTGCCGGGGGCACGTAGTGAGACCTAGTATCAAAAAAAAAATAGCTGGGCGTGGTGGCGTGCGCCTGTAATCTCAGTTACCTGGGAAGCTGAGGCTGGGGATTGCTTGAGTCTGTGGTACCCCAGGCAACGAGAGTCTGCGGTTCCATGGGCAAAAATAGCAAGACTTAGTCTCAAAAAAAAAAAAAAGCTAAACTAAAGTCCCATAAAAGGAGGAAGGTATATTACAAACAGACTCAAACAACAGACTGCCTGGGTGTGATTCATATATCTGCTCCTTGCTATGTGACCTTGGGCAAATTACACAAGCTCTATGATTCAGTTTCCTTATCTATAAAACAGGGATAATGACAGCATGTGTGTCATAAAGTTGTTATGAGAATTAAATTACTTAATAAATGTAGAGCACTTAGCAAAATATAGCACATAGTAAGCACTCAATAAATGCTAGTATTATTGACCTACTTCACTGCTGTTAGTCCAGCAGCTTCAACAGTCCTTGGTACAGAGCAGGCACGCAATAAACATTTATTGAATAAATTAATAATAATAATAAGAGCCCAATGCTCCAATTGCAGGCAGTCATATAGCTCAAGGATGTTCCTAGAAGACAGAATTGGGAATGAGGGAGAAAGGCTAGAAAAAAGTCCCTTCTGTAGAGTCAGTCTCTGATCAGATCCTATCTTCCAGCCTAAGTAGAAAAGGCTGCTGGTCACTGTGGGACATGATCTAAATTCTACAGTTGCTTTTGGCAGCTAGAAGTCCTGGACACCACCTTCTTCCTCAACTAACACTTACAGAGAGGTTACCATGAGCAGAACTTTGCATGTGTTAACTCTTTACAATCTTGAAGAAAATATTACCATACTCCCAGATGGGAACAATGAGACACAAAGTTAAGTCAAAGGCCACATAGCTAGCAAGTTGCTAAGTCTGAATTCAAATTCAAGAAACCTAGTTCTACCGTCCTCCTTTAACCAACCATACATTTCAGCATAAGGTAAATGGCAAAGAGCTGGCTTTTTCATTGTGGAACCTGGGGATGTTAGTATCTAGAATTTTGTCTGAAGTCATTTTCAAGAAAGAATTCCCTAACTTCCTGCCTGGAGTGTACATCCAGACTGCTATACTTGAAACAAAATAAGGGGAAGGTGCTGACCTGCAGACTTCTGCAGACTGCCACTGAATCTCCACATTCTCAACTATGCATTTCATGACCCTCCACTTTGACCAGTGTCAGGGAACACAGAGTCTTTCAGGCTAACTTTAGGCTAGCCACTCTCCTTTGAGTCTCCCACATCAGGGCAGTTGGGGATCACTTTCCTGCAGCAGGAAAGGAAAGACACATGAGGGGTCAATAGTTGGTCCGAGGGCTGTGGGTATTGTTAAGCTGTTTAACACATGAGGGGTCAAATACCATTCTGTCAGAGGCTTACCTGAAACTTCTCTTCTCAGTATAAAAGAGAGTACTAGATTCACATGGGGGAGCAAAACAGGCAACCCCAAAATAAGTCAATTTGGCATATTACTTTGATTTAAAGTTACTTATGACACAACCCAGCAAGAAGGAAATCCTGGCCCTCTTTTGTGTACTTAAAAACAGGAGATAAATTTCCCTTGTGAAAAAGTACCCTCACAGTAACAGAAGGTGTCAATCAAAGATGACATTTATGGCTGAAAAGGCTATAAAAACAAACTTTGTTACTTCTTTACTAATCTAAATAATTAAACCTTTTTTTATCAATTATTCTTTGTCTAAAAGATATAAAAGCTGGATGTTTTGATCATTTCTCTGGGCCCTGTATTTCTGGGCCACCTCCCACGTGTAACATTAAATTTGTTTTCTGTCTCCTGTCTTGTGTCAATTATTAAACACACCAAAGAACATGAAAAGAGGAAAAGGTGAAAGTCTTCCCTCCATGCCAAAAAGTTGTTTATTTTCAATTCTGAAACTACAAACTTAAAATGCTAGAAAAATTTGTTAAGATTCCTTTATGAAAATGAAAAAAAACCAAATTACGTTTTGCAAATGTACATAATGAGTCAAGACCTCCCTTTATTCTTGGAGATGATTAACTTTTGAGAAAAAAAGAGTCTGGAGATAAAGGTAAAGGGGTTCTAGAGTTTAAGCCACAGAAATACTTTCTGAGCAGATTATTTCAGAAGTCCAAAGGAATTAATTTCTAAGTGTTGCCTCCATTAATAATGAAAATGTGTACGATAAGTGTTTGAAAATCTAGATATCACAGGCCCTCGTATCAGGGCAAAAACATGGGTATAAAAGTTATTTTTTGCTGAGGTATCTTTGCTCTGGACAAATCTCCCTCTTTTTTTATTCTTTGTTTTTTTTTTTTTTTGGGGGGGGGAGCCTATGTCTCACTAATTTTGCCTGTGGAACCACAGGCTCACCTTGCCCGTGGTACCAAGGACTCAGACAATTCCCAGCTTCAGTTTCCCAGGTAGTTGGGATTAGAGGTACATGCCACCACACCCAGCTATTTTTTTTGGAACTAAGTCTTGCTACATTGCCCCGAGTGGGACTCAAACCGTGATCCCTGGTCCCTGCTGCGGGCTCCTAAGCTGCCACTTACAGGCATGTGCCACCATGCCCGAGTGGACTAGCCTCCCTCTTAACTGGCAAACTACATTCAGAAACTATGCAGCAGAGATTCTAAGTGAGCTACAAGACAAGTGTCTCCTACAGAGATGAACTCTATAACTCTGGCTTCATTAACAGTATTTAACCAGCTGAATCAAAAGGCATATATATTACAAACCCAATATATATTAATTAGCATTGTACTTATATTAAAGGAAACTGTAATGCTCAGAACATGATGTATCTTGGTGCTCCATCTTATTGACTATGCAAAGGTATGTCATTAGGTAAAATTATAATTAATCCTGCCTGTCTTTAAAAACAAAGGAGTTAATATATTGGTAGAAAAAACATTATCTTAAGTTTTATAATTGAAATGTTCACATGGTATGACTAAAACCAAAAATTAGTAAACATCTATTTTTCAGAACAACCCAACTTTTCCTACTGACCTATTTTTCATAAATTTTCTCTTTATATCAAACCTAAACAGCATTAAAAAGAATTTTAAGGTATACCATAACATATGAAAATATATATCTAATTAATACATTTTGTTTAAAGTGAATTAAAACACTACCAAGGGACAGTACCAAAGTGGAAGACAGGTCTCCCACCATCTATGGGTTCTAATCCATGCACGCAATTGCAACACCACTCAGATTCAAGGTCCAACAACAAAGGGGCTTATTTAACAAATATGAGATCTGAAAAATAATAGTAGTTTTTGTGGCCACAAGTGGCCAATTCTTTCACCCCAGATAGTATCTACAGTGTTAATGACTACTAACACTACTAACACCAAACAAAGGCTACTCATGCAATATGGCACTGTTCCATGAACAAAGACCTAGAGCTGGTGGCTCACTGGCAAGCAGTGGGTCAGAATCCAACTCATAGTAGCAACTGAAGGCGCTCACAGATGGGGATGCTGAAGTGACAATGCAGCAGTCCAGAGTGGCTGAAGATCAGGCTGACAGCACTGGATGTTGAACAGGACAGCAATGGAGGCAACAGCACTGGCAGATAATCAAAAGTGGTGAACAGTTCTCAAATGTGAAAGGATACAGAGTGCCAGACAGCACTGGTCAGTAGTGAGGGTAACCACCATTTTTACCAGATGATGTTAGACACATCAGTGTTAACAGTTCTTTGTTCATACAATAGCTAATAGCTACTTGAGACACCATACCTTAGGCCAATGGTGCTCTTTGGAGGTAATATCAGAGGCAAGGCCAGAGGCAGGTGCAAAAGTCAGGTCAATGGGGAAGTGTAAAGGGGTCTGCAGGTCTATGGAGGTGTGCTGAATCTCTTGGAAGGTTTCCTGTTCAATGGATCTCTTACTCAGAGGCCAGCTGCTGAGTCCTCTCATCAGAGGTTGGGAGCAGAATGAATTCAAGGTGGCTTTTGCTCTGCCTTATATCCTCTTTAAGGTCTGCCACTCAACTATGCTGATTGGATCTGACTGGACCATTCAGTACCAATCAGTTTGCGATCACTTTTCAATTCAAATAATTAACTCATCTCCATGAATGAAACTGAACTTGAACCTGAGTCACTGAGCTAGAACCTGAATGCTCTAATCAGTTCATTTATAATCCTTGCTCCAGATACAAAAGGGCAAAGCCCACACCCTGCCCAAAAAGAACTACACTGAAGCCAATGAAGGCTCGTGGGCCAAAGGGTTCTGGTTTCAAAACCATGATCCGCAAAACAATTTATAGCATGAATAAGCAAGCCCTCCATAAATACAATCCAGATCTATATTCCCACCCACACCCAAACCCTCAATTTCTTTAATGTCCAGACTAGTTAATAAAGGTGAAAATCTGATAGTATTCTCGCCTTTTCAAAGTTAAACACTATCAAGACAGATAAGGATGAAAACTCATGTACTGGAAAAGTGTGGGAATTACATTTTAAAAAGGAACTAGCAATTCAAAGTTGTCAAGGGCAGCTGTTGAGTATTTTTAAACAAATGAATACAAATTAATTCAAGAAAGGACTACATTATTACACATCCTAAGAGTCTTCAATTGGCAAGTTTCAAGTGTTTTCTTGTCACAAACAAGAAGCAGCCCTAGAACTGATGACTGTATTAAATCCACTGAATTACTTGGGGAAAATAATTTAAATTTAATGCACATTTGTTGAACAAAAATCAAGACAGCCACCAACAATAATATTTACCATTTTGGAATGTAAAGTGCAAAATAAGTTTGCAATGAAAAGCATTATGATTTGCAGGAAGTTGTTTTGTTTTTAACAATTCATTCTTCAGTTCTGTAGTTTCATACTTTCTCACAAAGCACTAGGATGAGCTTCGTCCTCTCACAAAACTAAGTATAAAATAAGCTGAAATCATCAGGAAGTTGGGTCAAGTACAGCAAAATTGTGCTTGTGCTTTACACTCAAGGGAACTACTTTTCCGCATTTAAGACAAGCAATTTTAGATAAAGCTTCCTTCAATTAGTTTGCTTTAGGGGCAGTTCTGAAAAACCTTTGCAGAGTCAAGCCAGAACTAAATTCTAAATTCTGATTTAGAATATTCTGTTTGGCCTATGAAATAAATAACTAAAGTGTCTCTTTTCTTGCCTATCTGCCTTTTGGTGTCTACTTTTGACGACTGATTCATGTGTAGTAGCACACATACACAAATAAATAAAACAGGTTGAAATTAATATCTTCCTTGCTGGGCACGGTGGCACATGCCTGTAAGCTTCAGCCTATGAAGCGGCTGGGGCCAGGGATCATGGTTCAAGTCCTGCCAGGGACACAAAGAGAGACCTAGTCCCCAAAAAATAGCTGGGCGTGGTGGTACGTGCCTGTAATCCCAGCTACCTGGGAAGCTGAGACTGAGGATTGCTTGAGTCTATGGTACCCTGGGCAGCATGAACCTGCAGTTCCATGGGCAAAAATAGCAAGACCTAGTCTCAAAAAATAGAAAGAAAGAAAGAGAGAGAGAGAGAAAGAAAGAAAGAAAGGAAGGAAGGAAGGAAGGAAGGAAGGAAGGAAGGAAGGAAGGAAGGAAGGAAGGAAGGAAGGAAGGAAGGAAAGAAAGAAAGAAAGAAAAAAAGAAAGAAAGAAAGAAAGAAAGACAGAGAGAGAGAGAAAGAGAGAAAGAAAGAATATCTTCCAAGTAAAAACTAATTCTGACAGTATTTTAGAAAAGGTATGGCTATGAAAATAGAAAATTATTGCTGGAGATAGCACAAAGAAAGATAAAGATGTCAAATTGGGAAAAATTGTAAGCATTTATGTTCAAAGATGATACTGTCACACTTCACTATGAAACAAATCAAATATGGCCACACACTTGCAAATCAATCTCTTCCACATGCACATACAATAGTGAGTTTCATGGAAATGGCTGGATTAATTGGAAAAACTTCATATCATAATCATGCTCCAAGTTTCTAAAGAATGGGTAAAGTCTGTGCAATATAAAAAAAATATGGAATACTAAATTACCAGTTGAACAGAGAAAGGAAAATTGTGCATGGGAGCAGAAAAGCAGGTTTGCCTACTCAAATGGAGAGTGGAGACAAGAAAAGAGAAAAAAAACACTAATATCTTTATATTTGGACAGCACAGATACATATTTACAAAGGAATCTTTCAGTCAGGCATGGTGGCGCATGCCTGTAAGCTTCAGCCTATGAAGCAGCTGGGGCTAGGGATCTTGGTTCGAGTCCCGCTCAGGGCAACATAGTGAGACCTAGTTCCCAAAAAATAACTGGGCATGGTGGTGCGCGCCTGTCATCCCAGCTGCCTGGGAAGCTGAGGCTGGGGATCGCTTGAGTCTGTGGTACCCTGGGCAACATGAGCCTATGGTTTCATGGGCAAAAATAGCGAGACCTAGTCTCAAAACAAAACAAAAACAAAAACAAAGGAGTCATTCATAAATTATTTCACTGGTGTGTACAGGTATGTTTACTAGGCAGCTCATTAATTCAACGTACATTAAATATACAAAAGGGTCATGAACAAAAGTACAGATCCAAAAATTAACAACTATGTAAGAAAATAAAGAGAAAAAAAATTTTAAGTTACAGAAATGTCAAAGAGCCTAACAATTTGAAGGAGTGCTTTTGCTATGGCTGGGGATAGGGAAATACAGGGCAAAATTAGAGTCAGGAACACCAATTAAAAGCTTATTGTCTGGGCAGGCTAAGGAGGGGGCAAGCGGAGTGAGAAATTGAGGGAGTAGCACAAGAAGATCAAGATAAGGTTCACTGATGATAGGGTAGAGGAAGACCCCAGGGTAATCCAATGATCTATGCATATATGTATATATATGTATATATACATATATACAGAAATATGTAAATGATTAATTAAAAATTAAATAATAAAAAATAAAATGATTGATCACCCTTTAAAAAATTTAACCTAAGTTTACTTTAAAAAGTTTTATAAGGCTGGGCAAGGTGGTGCATGCCTGTAAGCAGCAGCCTAGGAAGCCACGGCCAGAGCCAGGGATCACGGTTCAAGTCCTGCCGGGGGCATGTAGCGAGACCTAGTCCCAAAAAAATAACTGGGCGTGGTAGAGCGTGCCTGTAATCCCAGCTCTGGGAAGCTGAGGCTGGGTATTGCTTGAGTCTGTAGTACCCCAGGCAACATGAGCCTGTGGTTCCATGGGCAAAAATAGTGAGACCTAGTCTCAAAAAAAAAATACGTATATATATAAAGTTATAGAAAAATATATATAAAGTTATATAAATATATATAGTTATATAAATATATATAAAGTTATATATATAAAGTTTTATCACTTTTCTATAAATGAAAAACCATTACCATTTTCATTAAACAGACAGTAACCATAAAAAATAAAATATAGTGAAAACAAACCAAAAAAGCAAATTGTCTAACAATGGAATATTATTCAGTCATAAAAAAACTGAATTCTTAATATGCATCATGGATGAAAAACTGAAGATATTTCATTGAGTGAAATAAGTCAGATATAAAAAGACAAATACTACATAATCCCACTTACTGAGAAGAAATAAAATCACAGAGAAAGAAAGTAAAATACACATTACCAGGGATGAGAAAAAGGAATGAGAAGCTATTTTTAATGAATACAGAGCTTCTGCTTGAGGTGGCAAAAAGTTCTGAAAATGGATAATAGTGACAGATATGCAAGATTATGTAGCCGGGCAGAGTGGCTCGTGTCTGTAAGCTTCAGCCTATGAAGCGGCTGGGGCTAGGGATCACGGTTCGAGTCCCACCTGGGGCCTGTAGTGAGACCCAGTTCCAAAAAAATAGCTGGGTGTGGTGGCACATGCCTGTAATCCCAGCTACCTGGGAAGCTGAGTCTGGGGATTGCTTAAGTCTGTGGTACCCCGGGCAAATAGAACCTGCAGTTCCACAGGCAAAAATAGCAAGACCTAGTCTCAAAAAATAAATAAATAAAAAGATTGTATAATATACTTAATGCCACTGAATAATAAACTCCAAATGGTAAAACTGATAAATAATACTCATTTTTACCATAAATTTTAAAAAGGTTATCACCCAGAAAGGAAATGATTAGGGACTGATTAGGTACTAAATAGGGGCAGAAAGGAAAAGTTTTAATAAATAGACAACATATGTGGGAACTGAATGTGGGGAAAAAATAACTTGAGTTTCTGGGTAGAGAGGAGTGGCATCATAGACAAGGAAACAAAGGCCCAGAAACACAAATTATTTTGCCCAAGGTCACACACAGCTTGTTATTAGCAGAATTAGAACTTAAAAGTCAAACCCCTAACTCAAATTCAGTATCCTTTTTTCATTCAAAAAAATGTATTTGTATAAAAACTGTAAGGTGTAGCACTCTAAAATTTACAAAGTACTTTCACATACATTATTTCATTCAGTATAACAACTTATGAGTTAAACAGGGCAGATGTCATCACCAGTTTACTGACGAGTATATTTAAAAGAAAACTGAAGGCCGGGCATGGTGGCTCGTGCTTGTAAGCTTCAGCCTATGAAGCGGCCGGGGCTAGGGATCGCGGTTCGAGTCCCACCTGGGGCCCGTAGCGAGACCTAGTTCCAAAAAAAAATAGCTGGGTGTGGTGGTGCACGCCTGTCATCCCAGCTACCTGGGAAGCTGAGGCTGGGGATTGCTTGAGTCTGTGGTACCCCGGGCAACAAGAGCCTGCGGTTCCATGGGCAAAAATAGCAAGACCTAGTCTCAAAAAAAAAAAAAAAAAAACAAAAGAAAAGAAAAGAAAACTGAGTTAGCCGTGGTGGTGCGCAGCTCTAATCCCAGCCTAGGATGGGAGGCTGAGACTGGGAATCGCTTGAATCCACAGGTTCGAGACCCGCCCGAGGCAACATAGTGAGACCTAGTTTCAAAAAATAGCCGGGTATGGTGGTGTGCACCTGTAATCCTAGCTACCTGGGAGGCTGAGGCTGGGGATCACTTGATTCCGGGGTACCTCGGGCAAAGAGAGTCTGTGGTTCCCCAGGCAACATAGTAAGAAAAGCGCTGCAACTCCTTAGAGTCAAAGATGCAATTTCATCTGTTGGATTACAGAACAGTCTTGAAGTGGATATAAGATTCAATTGATAACAAAGGAAAAAGAAGATTCAAGTGACGAATTTGGGACTCCCACAGCTGCTACATTTAGTAAGTACTGAGAAGAAGGGGGAGTTAGAAATAGGAGTGCTTTGGATAAGTTTAGGGCCATCATATTGTATGACTCCATATCAGTTTTTACAGACTGCTGTCTCCTGGAGTTGTATAAGACAACAGTCCTGGGTGAACTAAAGCAGGAATCTCAAACTTGCAGATCAGGATCTACGGGTACAACTAGAAATCTCACCTATGGAGCTCTAAACTATTTCCCAATTATCTTTTCTATGCTACATTCCCTTTCTGCCACATGTCCCAATTGAGATTCAAGTAAAGTGGAAAACAGCACAGTCAACAACTACTTCTCCAAGACTATAAAGTCTCCATATGTGCCCTGATCTCAAAACTTGGATTGAAAAGTTCCACTGGAGCAGGGCATTGTGGCCTCCACCTGTTGTCCAAGCGCTGGGAGGGAAGAAAGTTGGGGTCACTTGAGTTCACAGGTTTGAGACTACCCCAGAAAACATGGCAAGACCTGGTCTTGAAAAAGCTGAGCGCCATGGCGGTTGCCTGTAATCCCAGCTACCTGGGAGGCTGAGGCTGGGAATTGTTTGAGTCCGTGGTACCCCGGGCAATTTGAGTCTGTAGTGCCTCAGCCAACATAGTGAGACCTAGTCTCAAGAAAGAAAAGAAAAGAAAGAAAAGAAAAGGAGAGAAGAGAAGAGAAGAGAAGAGAAGAGAAGAGAAGAGAAGAGAAGAGAAGAGAAGAGAAGAGAA
>PVHY01017531.1:0-30643 GCA_004024945.1 Uropsilus gracilis
CTTTGAAGTTTTTGCAAACTGGAAATTTTATATAATATATTACATTCTCATCTCCCTCACTATGGACATGTTTTTCTTGTTTGCTTGTTTGCTTTTTCTTGTTTGTTTTGTGACTTAGAAGTGATTTCCCCTGTGATAACCTTCCTGTTATTCCTTAAGTCGCCCTGAAACAAAAGTACTTTAAAGAGGTTTCTTTTATACCCTTTTCTTCTTTTTATTGAGGTAGAGTTGGTCTATATCATCAAATTTGTTTTATGAGTTAAGGGTCCAAATCTTAATCAATACATGTTTCTACATCATACCAACCAGGATGACTGCTTAATTTGGTTTTTATCCACCCATTAAGCTTCACTAATTGCCAGTTGATAGCTTTTTTTTTTTATAAAGACCTGAGACATAAATTGCTCAGCAGTATGCTCTGGTTAAATTTGGGCAGGATAATTTCTGAAGCCAGACTTTAAAGTTTGCTTTTGTCACAGAAGGGCTTATCTTTGTGCTTACTTTTACTATTCTCTCTGGTGAATTACCTAGCAAGTCTTAGGTTTTTCTCACTGCTCATAATTAAGAGAAACTTTTGTATTTGGGGTTGTTCAGAAGACTTGATCGCCCTGTATTCATTTCAATAAATTAAATTCATATTTTTATAATAATTTTATTTACACACATAAATATTTTTTTCTGGGGCTTTTGAGGGTTTTGTATTCTCTTTTTTGTTGGACACCTTTCCCTCAAGCAATGTTTCCATTCTCCTGCATTGCTCTTTTTTCTCAGTCTTCACCTCTGTCTACAAATCACTTTATATTTAGGAAGAATTCATGATCTTTAAAAACCTAGTTGTGACTCTAACTCTAGTAGAATCTTAGTGGAAGCACACATAAAATATGATTCCCCCAACATTTGAAATGTTTTCCCTCATCCAGAATGCATTTCAAGAACACATTTCAGCAGAGCCCCTGTTATAGAAGGTAAAGCAAAAAGAGGCTTTTGCAAAATATGGGAAATTTGTAAATACACAACATTCTCCTTTGTAAAGTTATATAGTTAGGCATATCAAACAAAAAATCCACACCTTTTCATGGTCATCATTCAAATTATCTAGGGACATCTATAGTCTGTTCTTGTCACTGTTTTTAAAGGTAGGTTATTTTCAGAGAAGCTACATAGAAAGAATTCTTTCATTGTTAAAGCCTAAGATTCTAAATCTTCAAAGAGGTGCATATCCATATTAAAGAACTTCTTTTTAGTGTATTAGACATATATACAATAAGCAAAGATAAATATACATTTATTTTTAGGTCTTTTTGCAGTATATGCAAAGGCATCACTTAATGTCATTTTCTATCAAAATGTTTTCAATATCACTAGTAAAGAAATTATTTTAAGTTGGATTAGAGTTGACAGATTGCTTCTTTTACAAAATAACCATTGTCCCAGAACAGACTAGAAATTACATATTGATAGCCAAGCAAGATTTTCATAGTAAAGAACACATCTTCTCAAAAGTTGTCTGTGGGAGAAATTCTCTTCTGGCACAGGAGGACTGTGGTAATATCCAACACAGAAGTGAAGCATACTTTTTTGATGAGCAACTAGAGCATCCAGTTGAAACATTAGAGATTACAAAAAATTCTGATGAAAACACTTTCCTTGGAGGGTGTCTATGAAGTTCTTAAAGTTCAGTCTCAAAGATCCTTGATATACATGCATATTTCTAAGTATTCACAATGGATGAGTAGATAAAAGATGTGGTATACACACACGGTGGACTACTACTCAGTTATTAAAAGGTTATGAAATCTAGCCATTTGTAACAACTTGGATAGCACTGGAGGGGATTATGCTCACCAAATGTAAATTGAAAGAAGACAAAATTATTTCATTTGTACGTGGATTATAATGGAACAAAACAAAGAGCAGACCAAGTAAAACCAACCCTAGAGATGAAAGAACTGAGGCTGCCAGAGGCAGGGGAAAGGTATGCATATAGGGAGGTAAGGGTTCCCAATGGTCTGTGGGAGAAGATTATGGTTGTTTTGGTGCTTGGGTATGGTGTGATGACATATATCTAAGAGGTGTGACCCTATACCCTTACATCATATAGTGTTCTAAACCAACATTCCCACAATAAAAAATAATAAAATTAAAATACACATTGCTCTAAGAGAGTAATTAAAACTCGTCAGATAATACTTTAGCAAGGATTCTCTCAGAGTAAGACAATTTGTGAAAGTATGAAAAAATAAACAACTAAGGTCAACTGCCCATGCAACAGTAGGTGATTTTGCCTCGATAAAGGTTTGATGTATAAAGTGAGATAAGACAGGAGATGTTAGTGGTATGGAAAAATTAATAAAGATTATAAATATCCAATTGATGGCACTCATAAAATAGTAATGACAAAAATAGCACTTGAGTGTTCAAGAGAAGGCAATAAAGGTTGAAGGAAAAATGATGAGTTATGAAAATGTAGCAAATTACTATGTGCATATATGGTAATATATACATAAATATAGAATATGTGTATATATAAATATACATTTTAATGCATTTATAAACATTTATATATACATTGCATATTATATACATTTATTTGTTTCATCTAATATAGCAAATGGAGTTACTTGCAAGTTACTTGGAGTTCTGTGAGTAGTTCAGTGTAGTCAATGCATGTCAGTTACATGATACAAATGAATACATAAAGATGTTAATGTTACATCAACATATTTATAGCTACTGCAATAACAAAAGTCTTCATCACTGAATAAGAGAATTGTTTCTCATATTTTTAATATGCTTGAAAAATAATCTATTCTTTAGGTACTACATATTTTAAGAATATTAAATATATACATATTTATATATATGCACCAAGATTATTAGAAAATAGTGATTCAACTAAATGGGCATGGTCAGGTATTTTCCTACTTGGCACCGAGATACATATACAGCTAGAATATCCAGCACAGTTGTTGATATTATCCCCTAATTTCACAATAGGCCATTGATACAAAAGATTCACTTAGTTCTTAATTCATAAGGTTACAGCTCATGACTGAAATAACTGTTAAACTATGACTGGATCCTGAAAATGTGTCAAATGGTAGAACCATATGTACTGAACAGGAACACGTATGTAAATGATGTTGATGTTCAAAAGGCTACAATGGGTAGGTTTAGATCTCTAGCTGTATTGAAGGTTAGAGATATATTTAGCCTGTAGAGCTAATGTCTAGAGTGATCTGATATTTTCCGATGTTTGTCATCTTTCTAAAGGACAATGCTGAGCCTATTGCCTAAATTCTGTTCACCTTTTTCCTAAAACAAAAGATGATAAAGAAGCAAATATTATTTAGTTCCTTTTATTGAAGAAAGTTCTCAGTCATTGTTAATTTTCTTATTATCTCTACCTGAATAAGCTCTTAAGGAAATCAAAGACAAAATCATAAATTTAATGTGATCAAATACCTTCAAGCAGCAGGTAACTGCACTTACATAGAGCTTGTTCAAACGGAGTCTACTATATTCGTGGGCAAAATGACATAGATAACTTTAAAAGCTACATGTTTTCTTCTCTCATCAAACTAGTCCTGTCACTGGAAATGCATAACAGTAACATGGTTACCTGGGAATTAATCATTTTCCTTCTAGTTTAATTCAGATTAAAATTCTCTGAAAGAGGGCATTAATGTACTCTGGAACTCAATCTAGAGTGGCTGATGATTAATCTTAGGTTGTTCTTCCCCTCCTCTTAATTGCATGTTATTGTAGCTTAATCAGATATTTATCAATGGCATGAAACTAGATGTAAATTTTTCTTCAATGATTAAAAGTAATTTTATTACTTCATTTTCATATGAATTGTAATTTCTGAAGTAGAGAATGTTTCATGCTTTGGTATAGCACTTGATGAAGTGTTATCAGAGGTAGAAAGGAGAGGAAGGCACACCTTCAGAGTTCTTTACCCATCTAATATTTTGCTACTTGGTATGATTCAACTGTATACAGAAATTGGGGAATAAGTAAAATGAACTATTCTTCAGATTCTTTTGAAAAGAGAGTTATTATAAACATGATTTGATTGATTTCAAATACAAAAAATGTAGAGTTACAAGGCAGGTTGTTTAGATAAACTAATTTGCTGGGAGTGATGAACTAGAGGGTTCTAGCACATCTACTAGGCAGCAGAGGCCTGGGCCCAGCTCACTGCTGCAGCAAGAACAAAGTCCTGCTGAAGGAAGGACAGAATTCTTAAAAGAAATCAAAGAGTTGAATTTGTATGTTTGTAAGTTCCCCCACCTATAAAATAATGAATTGAAAACTTAAAACACTATTGTTCCCTTTTTTCTTCCTCTCTAAACCATGAAGCCTGGAGAAAAAATTTCCATGAGCATATCTACTTCAGAAGTCATGTATTTGGAACCTTTGCAAACTATCATCATTAGTTATCACCACCACCAATATTAATATTACATATGCTTATCAAAATATCAAGAATTTAATTAAGTTGTTGAAATAATACATAATGTATGTATGATTATAAAGAATTTTACATAGTATTACGACAGTGGTATTAGTCTATGTAGTGGTGACTTGATTTAATGGAAAAAGAAGTATCCCAGTAGACAGGAGTCAGACAACTCCAATTTTAATATTTAGTTCTCTACATTATCAGCAATTGGACCTTAAGAGGTTTGATTGCCTTTACTAAGCCTCAGAGACCCCATCTATAAATAAAGGCAATACTATCTATGCTTCAGGAGGATGACATGGAGTAGAACTGATGCAAAAATAAAAATACCTTTCAAAATAATTGCCTTAGAGTAATGCAGTAAAAGAATCTATGGTGCATCTGTTCAATTAAACACTAGATAATCTTTAAACTCTTAATAAAAACTAAGAAACATCCTGCTTGTTAACTGAAAGCTTGAAATTTAATGATCTTATGTTTTCTAAGTTCACAGTGAAACATAGGTTTGAGTGTTTCATATAGACACCCTTCATTCATTCATTCATGCACTATTCACCCATGTAGTTAAAACATGTTGAAAAATGAATTATCTACCAAGTATTATGCTAAAAAATCTTATTTAGGTGCACAAATAAATGTCCATCATTACTTGTTATAGTTATCATGAAAAGAATATTTTTAAAAAACTGATATATTAAAAATGTCAGAGGTAAGAATGGAGTGAGAATGGAAGTATAATCTAGATTTTAGGACACACCATCTTAACTAAGTACAAATGTGAAGGATCTTTCCAACAAAATAAAGAGCTGGAATGACCATTCTTGATGTTAAAAAAAAAAAAAAAAAAAAAAAACTTCAGAAGATTCCAGTGTTTAGTTTATTAGATGAGTTGAAAGAAGGCTGGTAGAGTTACATTGAATGAGAGACGTTTTCTCAAACTGTGCCATTGTAAAGCTGCCTCACAAATTTTCTGAATTAATGATCTACTATCAGTAGAATTATATTTGTATACAAGTTGGAGCTTACTTTTAATTTCCTTTCCTAATTTTTTCTTCCCAACTCTCTAATTTCTTCCTCAAAATTCTGTTATGAGATAAGAGGGAGAGCGGTACCACTTTTTTTATTCTAGAACTAACATAGTGAGACCACTTTAATGTACTCACTCAGTAATAATAAACTTTCATCAAGTGCATGAGACAGTGAAATGCGCAAAGTGAAACTGCAATAGAAAAGCAACTGTTAAAAAGAGGGGGTTATTCATATAAAAAAGGACTGTGCAGACAACTATAGAGCAAACACTGATAAAAATAAAACACTATTTGTAAATATCTAAGGATGATGTATTCCTAAACTGAGGATAAAACAACATTCATATTTACAGTAAATAATGATGCACTACTCTGTTTCATGTTAAAGATAGTGGTCTTTTTTCTATTTCTAAATTCCATTTAAGAATTTCTTAGGAAGTTGATTCACCACTTTTAGTACTCATAATGTCATAATTACTTTCAATTATGGGGGAAAATGATTTAGCTTGATTCAATCAGTGCATACTCACATGATGAACATAAGCTAGTATTCTGTTTTTATTTTTTCATTGATAAATTCAGCATCTATACTGAGAGTAAGGTGATGTGCCTACAGTCAGAAATGCAAATATAAATAAGACACAAACCTTATACTAAAAATCAATAGGGGAGATAAGCAAAAATGATTGAGTGGAGAGTTTAAGATTTAGTATTTAATGATATTAGAGGTAGAAACAAGATAGGCTTTAATTATTAGGGAGAAGTCAAGAACTAAAAAAACTCAGAAAAATAGTGATTTTGGTGAGGTTATAAAAATTCCTTTGAGTTCAAGATTTCAGTATACATTATAGAGCTTTGAGCTAGAACCAGCAGATAGCAGAGGTTTCTATGTTAAATATTGAAATACATCAATTACTAAGTGTTATTAGAATTCAAGACAGATGATGAAAAATATAAACTAATATTGAAGGGAGCTTCTAAAAAAGGAAAATATGATCTATGTCTTAAGGTAGAAGGTACAGAGAACACAAAAAGTTGACAGAAAGCTATACAACTTGTAAACAGTGAATGACTGATTCACAAATACAGAATGGAGACCACTTGGACCCAGTGTTCCTCCTGTTGCTATGGAGGAGTTGTCCTATTCTTATAAAAAAGACCTTTTCTATTTGTGCACTGAATCCTATGTTTTGCTTCTTCAATGACAGATCCTGAAAATTTCTACCTAACACAATTTCCTTTCCCTCACATATTTTCCCTCAACTCACACACACATTGTAATCTACCATCCTATAAAAGCTCTCTTAATCTTTCCTTCTCCAAGTAATATCAATAGTCCATTCCTGTATACACCAAAACTCTTGAGTTTTTGTATACTTTCTTATCCAATGTCTCTTCTATTTTCCAATGCTGTCATCCAATCAGTCTGCTATTTCCAATCCTCCATTATGATTATCAAAGTGATCAATGACCTTCAATTATCAAACAGAATATTTAATCTCACACACATCCCATCACTGAATTTTCTGCACATTTAACATTTCCTCCCTCCTCAATGAGTAACTTCCTTCACCTAATCACTCAATTTTTAGGGCACTACATATCCCCAGTTCATCCTCTCCCTTGTTACTAATTTTAAAAATCTTTGTTATCTCACCTCATATCCCCAATCATTAAACAAAATGCAGTCCCAAATGCTCTTTGCTAACCACATTCCCTTAGTGATTTCATCCTGTTTCATCTTTCAAAATGCCATCTACAAACTAATGCCTCTTGCTTACTTTTCTTTTCCAAAGTCCTATAACTTCACTTTGATGTTCAACTACTTACCTGACATGTCTACTTGGATGTCTGGTAACAGACATTTCAACAATTTATATCCTGATGAATTCACATTCCAACATCTCAGCTCTGTCATCCATATATCTCATTGAGTGGGAATTCCACCCTGCCACTTGCTAAGACCACAGACTTTCATCATCCAGCACATCCTATTAGCACTACTTTGATATGTAAAGAAAACATTAGTGACATTACAATTCTAGCCCAATTCAATGTTATCTCTTGCTGTGGTCACTGCAATAGTCATCAAATAGTTTTCCTATCTTCAGCTATCTAGCAGTTTCTTAAGAGCAAAGCAGTTCATTATTTGTACCAGTCTGATAATCATTTAAAAAGTACTTCGAAACATACCACTGTTAATCTTTGCATAACTTCCTTATTTCATGAAAAACAAAAGCCAAGATCCACTCATTTCCTTTCAATATTCTTCATGATCTAACCCCTTATTACCTCTTTGATGGTATCTCCTCTCCTGTTCTCCCTCTGTTATTCAACTCTGGCTGTATGGAGATTCTTGCTGTGACTCGAAACTAGCTAAAGGTTTTGTGTTCACTCCTTCCTTTGCCACAAGCAATATTCTTCAAGATGCTTTAGGTAATATCTTACATTTATGTATCAAATCTATTGGTCTCTCATTCACACCTTTGATCAAGTATCTTTTCAAGGCCATTTCCTGTCTAGCCTTTTAAAAATTCCCTATGCATTCATTTCCAACATTACAGTCAATTATGACACTGCAAACTAATAATGGATACCTACCTGTCTATCATCTATCTTTAGATCTATCTACCCATTAATCTTCTGTATCTATCATGTAGCTGAGTATACACATCATTCACCTTTCTGTAAATCTATTTATTTTCTTGTCTATCTATTTATATACTAATTTTTTTTCTACCTACCTACCTATTAACTATTTACCCAATGCATTTTTTTTAATCACTAGTTTTCATTAAGTCGGGAGCTTTTTTTTAGTGTCATTCTTCCTTTACAAATTTTGCTTTTAAACAAGGGAATAAGGGCTTCTGACTCTGAACTTTCAGGAAGCAACCATATTTATAGCTAGGACTTACCACTATTTTGGCTCTATTACAACTGCATAATCCATATTTTCTATTTAGAGCAATAATACTGGACTTCTGCTGTTTTTCTTAAAGATTTCTTTCAAAAATATTTAATAAAACAAAAAGTTGATTTATGGAGAAACATTAGGAATCAACAGTACTCTGATAGTAAATTAGCAAAGAATAATGAAGGTGGCACATGAATAAATGTGTATTTAAAAGCTTCATTTAGAAAAGCAAATGAATAAGAAAGCAATGTTTTACCCATCTCAGACTGAAAACTTTATATGCTATGGCTTTGATTTTTTTAAAGGTTACCAAACAAGACAGATTGACATTAAATAAAGTATCTTTAACCTCTTCAACAATCCCTTGAGGCACAGAAAATAGTCTGTAAATTTAGTTATTACATATCTAATATATATACACATCTAATATGTATCTAATCAATGGGGCTCAATACATAAACACCTGCATTTTGCTTTTCATTTATTTTTCTTTAGCAAAATCCTTCTGAGATGTCAAATTGTATATAATAGGGCCGATTAGTAGAGAAAATGGCTAACAGCTTCAGAGAAGGCGTAGCTGGCTTAAGGTTAAGCCTGACTTTCTCACTTTACACATATTTCTTTTTCCATTGCAAGTCTAAATATAGTACATATGAACTGCAGATTAAAACAAAGGAAAAAGCCAAGGTAAAGTTATGACAAATATAATAGCACCAGGTTTTGACAGGATGCTAGTCCTGTCCTTATTTGCAACCACTAGAAAGACTGAACAAAACTCAGGAACTGAAAGCAATTTTGGGTTTTTCTCTAGCCAACATACCTCAGAAGCATGTTATTGTCTCCGATTTTTCAGTTGGACCATAGTTCCTTTAATTAGTTTTGGATCCCGTTTCTCCTTTTTAAAATTGCTCCCACCATTGCCCTCTATCAATTTATGTTTCAACATCCAAAAGTCTCAAAACCTCATCAAGCCCTCTTAAGTTGTTGTGGCTACCATTATACTCTCTTACTGAGCAACTTTCACTCACAAGATTATAATTTGGTCAATAGACTGCTTTTTAATGTTCTGCTGCACAAAATTAACGATTTATTACATAAGTCTTGTCCTCAATAATCGTTTTAGATATCTGATATAATTTTTAATTGCTAGACACTGTATATGTTACTTTTGATTCCCATGAAACAAATATAAAATATAAATATCTGCCTACACTTAACTTTCTTGATTTTCTAAGTCATGTGGAGTAGGGATGTCAATATCTTCCATGTCCTAATTACATAAGAGGATACCGGCATGTGTTTTGAAGTTCCTGTTCTCGCTGATAAAATGCTTACATTTAATAAATACCCAGCTGTGACAGCTAAAATTAACACATCTTTCTGTAGCATTAAGTAGAATGCTCTGCAAGACTGCATTGGAGGGGAATGCAGTTATTTGCCAATTTTAGAACCTCTAGGAAATAGGGCACTTTTAAGCTTCAATTGATGGCAGAGAACGAACTCTTGAGTATGACTTATAATTTGATTTATTTTTATCTTAAAAATTAAATTACTTAACTTCTCCTCAATCTCCAAGACCCAAGCAGACTTTATCTCTTCATGGAAGGTTTTTCTACTCTATTTTTAATCACACTGCCTATAACTCATTGCTAACATTTGATTGTACATCTGTACCTATTATTTAGTAATTGCTTTGCTAACTGAGAGTAACTTCCCAACACAATGACAAGTCCTTCAAAGACCAGCTTTTTTTTTTTTTTAATTCTCATGTGTCTAACATGAAGTACATAGTGAATACCACTAAAGGATCCAAGTTAAAAAAATTTCCCTTTAAACAATATCAATACTGGGTGCTGACTTCAGAGTTCTCATGTACCTTGGTCTCAGAATTACAACATCTCATTGACATTTTATTGTGGATTTTAATCTAGCCATCATTTTTTTTTCTGCAGAAATTCTGTGCTAATGATACTTGCTCTTGCATTTTGATGATGACTACCATCTTTCGGAGTTCCATATTTTGAATGACGTGATTCTTGTGTCTCTTAATATAAATATCTACAATAAGTTTTGTGTTTTTCATTTTAGTCAAAATTAGACTAAACTTCATTAAATTTTGTGTTTTCTAAAAAATAAACAATATACATTTAAAATGCAATATTCAAATTTGTTTAAACTGTTTTCTTTATTGCTATGAATTTCAGCACTTTATGATCATATATATTACATTCTACATCTTCAAATTGCACATAATAGTAATAAATATAAAGGTCATACTACCATTTGCTGCACAATTATTACATACCAGGAACCATTAATTTGCAAGTATTTTATAGGAATTATCTCAATAAATCTTTATCACAGATATAGGACACAAATCATTGCAAAAATTAAAGAATTCAAATACTATTTTATGCATAGGATCTGATCGATGAAGAGTAGTAGACTGTGATACCTCAAAACATGGAAATAATTCAGAATGTTACCCAAAACATACCACTTTGAGTTACTGACTATATTGAGGTACAAGTATTTGAAAAATCGCTGCAAAAAAAAAAAAAAAGAATTCTATGAATTCCCCTTTTATCTATCTAAAGATAGATCATCCAAAAGTAACTCAATGTCATAGAGCCCCTTTTTGGGAGCTTTATCAATCAGGGAAGACTGACACATAAACCACCTCAGGAAGTTACTCACTGCTTTATTGAGTGTCTCTCACTGTATACATGAGATCCACTACATATATGTATGCATAACTACATGTGATATGCATGCACATGTGTGTATGAGACATATGCACAACATATGCACCATAAAGTTCTCTGTCATTCGTCACTAGTCCATGGATCACTTAGCTAAGAACTTAGCTAAGGTAGAGAAAGGTAGAGAAAAAGTAAAATCTCTGCCTTATAATCACCCTTCAAAGACTTTAACTATCTTTATACTTTTATATCTTCATCAAAACAAATTCAGTTCAACAATTTCAATACCCCATTTTTATTTTAATAAAACATTAATAAACTCTCAATAATTTCAAACATATTATCAAAAACATAATAGTTATTCTGATATGGAGTTTCTTGTTTTCTTGCCCTTGGTCTCTTCACAGTGTGCACAAGCATTTGCTTTATTTCGCAGCAAGAGTAGACAGCCTGCCTAATTTCATTCCTATGGCACCCAAATTATTCCATAACCAGAATTTTTAAGTGGAAGGCCTTGGGTGACTGAATTATAATGACCAGACATTTCAAAACATTCATCAAAGCAATCTGAGTCCTGAGAAAAGCTGAAAGCATTAATGAAATCGCCTCCCTGCAGAGAGAAATACAGAAAGAGCCACATTTTCATTGTGTTTTAAAATAAATCATCCAATTTCTAGGAGTCCAGAATGTAAGAGGGGGATATTATGTTTGGTGTGGAGGATAGTAGCAGGCAGTGGAAGCCTACCTGTACAACTCAGGAGCATGCATGTGCAGAGATGTGGTTCCAGGAGGGCAACTGATGCATAGCCTCGGGCAAATAACAAAGGAATTTGAGTAGCTTTGCAAAAAATACTGTATACTGTAGCAAACCTTGATAGAAAATAGTCAGTTGTTTAGTTTTGGGAATTAAGTACAGTAATTGCCACTATTATTCATCCATCATCAAAGCTAGCTTGCAAGCTAGAGCTTGGGGCTCTGTTCATCAGTATGATCCATTTCTCAGGATTTAGCATTGCCCTTCATCCATAATCACCATGAATGTCTCACCTTCTATTTCAACATAAACTTAAAATATTAATGGTGCCGAAGAGCAATATTGCCTTTGGAAAGCCATCTATCATCTGCTTCCACATTTTACTGTCCAGGAAACTGAGGGACATTGACACCGAAACAGAAAGATGGGGATGGGAGGGTTTTTCACTCTTTTCCAATCCATGCTTTTCTTGAAGTAGGGCTATCAAGCTGCTTTCCAGTCTGGGTCTAGTTTATGACCTTAATATCTTTACCTGGTTTCATTTTATCCTCCATAGTCCTTTCTCCTCATGCTATGCAATCTTTAGGCAAAATTTCAGAAGTTTATTTTGACATATTTGAAGAAATATCATCATTTCCGGTAGTAGAAAAAGCACCTGGGCAATAAAATATTGACTTTATATTTATATATCTAAACTCAATGATATTAGTAATTTGATGGTTAAGAAATGGTTTGTTTTTAGATTATTTTTACAACCATCTTTTTTAGTTCATTCACACTATTCATTAAATTCAGAAGTGTGCCAATATAGAAAAAGTGCTGAGCAGCCAGCTCAATTCAGATGAACAATACTATCTATCTATCTATCTATCTATCTATCTATCTATCTATCTATCTATCTATCTATCTACCTATCTATCTATGTATCTACCTATCTATCTATCTACCTATCTATCTATTTAGATAGATAGATCTATCTCAATCTATCTAGATTTAATAGATTAGATTTAATATTTTTCAATTCTCTATAGGTAATATGCCAATAATATTATTATTAATACACTAACAAAGATCTTAAGCCTTGAAAACTATGGTAGTTATCAGAGGAAATAATAGGGTGTGGCCCAATGGGTATTGGAGTCAATTCGATGTGCATATGAATATACTTACAATGGTACTAGAACTTTGACGTACCATGGCAGGCATACAATAGTTCTAAACACATTAAATTGAATCTGGTTGAGAATCATAAGCAGGAAAAAAATCAAACTTATTTCTTGCTAACATAAACCAGGTTAATGCAAATACCATGAACTTTTTTAAATGGTCCACATTTGTGAACCAGGGTATACCAAAATTTATTAAAATCAAAATACATTGGATTTACCTTTTGTTCCTTGTTACAAAACAAGCAAACAAAACCACTAGAGTTTCAGTGCCATATTACCTAAGAAAACACACACAAGTCATCTGATCTAAAAAGCAATAGTAATGTAGGTCATCTAGTCTAAAAAAGAAAAGATTGTGTGCTTGCTCTTGCAATGTTTGACAACGTTAGAAACTAACAACTAATATAATGTTAAATACAGGTAGGCTATGTTTACAAAAAGAAAACAACAATACATCAAAGATAAAACTACTTCCCCAAGAATTAAGTTTCACAAAACAGTTTTTTCAGACAAAGGAAAACACAGTGTATCAGAGGAATGTAAGCAGATGTAAGACCTTCCAAGAATAAGCATCTCCCATAGATGTATGGAATCTAGCTGCTTTCAGAAAGGCTCACTTGATATCATTCCCACAGGACAAGTCATCCATGGTCACAACCTGTTCTATCCAATTCCCAACATGTGGGTGAGGGAAGCATATACACAAATTGAGGTATGAAATTGTGTTTCTGAAATTCTATAGGTTATATAGGAAACAATGAAGAACAGTGTGGTATAAAATCCCTGCCTAAGATCACACAAGGGCATAGTACACAAGATTAAACTTCAGCAGTGTGACAACCAATAACCCCATTCTAAAGCCTCCCATTCATTTTGTAAGGAATTGTTCACTCTGATTCTTTTCTAATGGTGTAATTTGAGGGATATTGGGGGAAGGGTTGTGAGTAGGAAGGTTTTTTAAATGAAGGGGGGTAAGCACCAGATACTAAAGTACCATTATGCTATATTCTGGAACTTTTGTGATTTTCTTCATACAGCACAGAGACGATACGACATTTCTCAAATGGTGGTGTTTCAGTGCTTCACATTATTAGCATACTTTCTTCAGAATAACCTGATGAGGCAATTTTATCATTTGCCCATTTTCCAATTGAAACATCTTCCGTGCAAAGAGCTTGAGTAACTGAACCAAGATTAGACAGCTGGCAAATGGCAAGACAGCAGGGACTCTTCTATTAACAATTGTACCTTAACCTTGAAAAGCTGGCATATACCTGTTTGTAACAGGCATTTTTAGTTTTCACCCTCTAGGGTGCCCGTTCAGTAAGTTCTTCTTAAGAAGGTTCACTGGACTACTTCCAGTTCTCAAAAAATTGTAAATTATTCCTTTTAGTTGCTTATAAATAGTGATTCCCAAAAATGTTTAAACAAAGGGAAGCCTGATAAGCAGTTGTATGTAAAAGGTCAATAGTGGTGATATGCTTCACCCTGAGAAGTTTTAACATTGACTTCTCCAATAGAAAACAAAATCCAGAAATGATTTTGACAAGCTGCAAAATGCAAAATTATGTTCCCCAAATTCCATAGTTGCATAGACCCTGCAACCATGTCAAGAATGCTATATTAATGAGAGAATAGTTATTGTTTTTTTGGGTTTTTTTTGGGGGGGGAACTAAAAATTACATATAACAGAACTTAACAAATTTAGCCCTTAAACTATTCTGTTTCTTTTTGTTTTTAAGGCTGATAAATATTTTCCTGAATTATATTTTTACTATAAGAATTGGGGTTATTTCCAGTAGTGATCTATGTAGTTTCAAAAGGTGCAAACAATCAAATAAACAAGTCAATAGAGGTAATTTAAGGAGCAAAGTTGCAACAAAGACAGAATATTAAGTAGAGAGAAGTTTCTAGTGAAACAATAGGTAAAAGACTAGCTTATTTGGGTCACTAGTTATGGTTAAATAATGCTACTAACCCCATTAAGGTAAGGAGAACATTTCTATCAAGTATCTCAAGGAATTTTTTCTTTTGTTTTTTCTTCTTTTTTTGCTGCCTCTTTTTTGACATGGTGACAGCAGAGATGAATGCGCAGTCAGGCCTGCCAATTAAAACAGTCATCTTTTCAGTTCATCTCTAGGATTAAGTATAGTTACAGAAAATTAATCACCTCCTTCAATCTAAAAATGTACACATTCATGTCCTAAAATGTTTGATCAGCACATTTTTATGATAATTTTAGAAAATCAACAGCAAAATGTAACCCCTTCACACCGATAACTGGACTTTGGTTTCTTGAAAACACACACATAATCTGACATTTGTGCCATAGTAATCAACTTTGTGGCCCATGAGTTGAATTGACATTGTCAGCTCATGATCAATTACAGTATGGTGTTCCTTTACTCACAAACGTGTTCTTGGCACTCTTAAACTGCTTAAGTGCATATTACACCTGATTACTTGTAAACTAGTTTATCCCATCCATGAAAAGAAAGAGTCACATTTCCATGAAAGAGTCTGGATGCCAGAAACTATTCACCAGCTCAAACTTGGCATTCACCACTCCTTTCTCCATAATTGCAGAACTCAGCATTCACTCAGTATGCTTTAAAACTGTGACCTATTTTGAAAACACTATTTTGTTCTCTAGCTCTTAGTTTCAGAAAGTCTGTTCCTGTATGTAAGCCATACTCCCAAAGCCTGTCTCCCAACCCCTACTACCCTTTAGGAGTCATCTTGCCATCTAGTTCATTCAAAGTTCCCATCAGTCAGAGAGACTTGGATCAATAATTGATACTCAGCCAGGAAGGGGGAGTAGCTGATGGGCAACATATAATGACTTTCTTCAAATTTAAGACTTTTCAGAAGAAAGGAGAGGTAGTAATGTTTTGTTTAATTTTGCTAGGAAGTGGAAACAGCTAAGATACTAGTCCTGCCAGCACCAAAGGAGTTCTAGCAGTGGCAGATTGTTATGCTAATGATACCACTTACTCTGTACTACCTCTCCCTGACACAGGCTACTAGGCCTGAATTGCTTCCCATCTGTGAAGGTCTTTCTATAAAAATTCCCTCCTGTTTGGAATTTGGAAAAATCCACCTAAAATATGTCAGCCTTATGCAAGACCAATCTGTGCACTGCATGACAAGCCTGGGCATTCACACCAAAGCTCAATTTCTAGTATTTTTAAATCTAATCTCTGATTTCCAGGTCAGTGATTTTCCTCCTTGATTCCAATATGAAGATCAAGCGTGTATTCATGTAAATACTGTGGTTGCAGTACTTTGTGTGATATAGAATGATGGACGCCTCTCTTTCAGAGTATCAACTGCCAGAGATCAGAGGAGATGTGTTACCTTCTACAAGGAAATACCCACTTTTCACCCTTGTACTTACACACTCACCATAAATAGATTCCCATTTAAAATGTCTTACAGAATCACATACCCATAAGTGCAGACACATACCTTATAATTGACCAAGAGGAATAAAAATAACTCAGTTAATAATCAGCTTTGAGTACATGGTGGCATGTTTTCCACAGAGCATCTCTCTGGCAAACAGATCTAGGAGATTATAAATAATGGCATCCACCAATCACCATGGAAAAAAAGGTAACAGAGTCACTGAGATTTCTTCTTGCATGACCAAGAAAATGGCTTGGCTATTTCATTAAGAGTTAAAAACAAGTTGTAAGTGTCCATCCTGTCCCTGTCTTTGGAAAGATACAATATCATTTGGTGCATCTCAACCTGATTCTTTTTTTAATGTCTTGGTTTATTAAAATAAATGTTGTACATTCTTGGTATGGCCAAAAATAAATGATGGCTCATATTGTGCGTAGGTTCTTGCTCATGACAGTCCAGACTGCTAACAGATTGCTAATATGTTAACAGTTCTATTATAAGACTCTTAAAGATACATTTTATGCCATTTATGAAGTTAAATTCTCCATGTGAAAAAAAGAATTGCACAATAACACTGCGATAAATGCTTTTAAGTGCATATGTTTTCAGCATGCAGATCTTCGCTGACAATGACAGACCCAAATGACTGGAACAGTGCTCAAGGTGTACTGCTTACACAGGAAGCAAAATATTGATGGGGAAAAATCAGACAAGATCTCTGCCTCCTGGTCCAGATCTATGTATTTTCTATGTTTCTATGGTCCTATATATCTATGTACCAATGGATCTATGTATCTATGTATGTATCTATTCATCTGTATAAATAATGCAATCAAGATTACTCTATAAATAATATAAAATACAAAATGTGTTCATTTCTTGAAAAGATAGAGACTGAAATTTTAGGAATGGTGAGACTGAAAAAATGAAATGAAATACATGTTTTCCTCACTCCCTTCAAAGATATTGGTCAACATTTTCTAGCCAGATGTAATTCAGAGTGTCTCTAGTATTTGGTAAATGTATTTTTTAGGTACACCAAATATTTTTTAAATATGTGATTTTTGTGTGCTAATGTTCCTTTTAGAAACCAATGATGTTAATCCCAGAGATTGTTGCTGTGGATATTATCAAGGGAGTGCTGACTTTGGTGAGGAACATGGTGGAACCTGAAAGAGTGAGTATGTGTCTAGTAAATGGAGTTTACTCCATGAATGCACTTCAGGAAAGTTTTGTTTTTTTATTCTTTTTCAAAGTCATATTGAAATCTGTTTCCAAAATTGCTTGGTATTGCTAGAAAATTGTCTTGGCACCTGGATCCTCATACCAGAGTGTCAGTGACGGTCAACCATTGATTTACTCAGGATAACAAACAAGACACGTTGAGTTCCTATTTGGCAGGCAAGCTAACAAATGTTTCATATGCACAAAATTCATAAAGGAAGAAAATACTTTAACCTAACTCTGTATTAAACACTAGCTTTGCAAAATAAATTTATTTGAAAATGAAATTGAAATCATAGGAGAGTCATTTAGCTTCAGTCTCATGAGATTCAGATGCCCAAACACTATATAATATGGGTTCTCTCATTCTGTTATTATACTTGCTACTATGCTGAATTTGTTTGGAATCAGAATTTTAAAAACATTTAACCACCTATTTAAAGTTCCCATCTTCGATTTCCCAGTAATTTAAACTGATGTAATTTAAGCATATTTAAATCTCATAGCACTGGTGCATGATCATTTATGCTCTTTAACTATGCCTAGGTGATCTGCCTACCTCTGAACTCACACAGAAGATTCAGTCCCATGTGAGACAGAAGCACTGAAACTAAGTGAGGGCAGTTCTCAGAAGAACAAAAAGTTGTTACTGGTAAATGCTGAAAGAAAATTGTGCTGTCTAGAACAACAGGTATTTACTATGCCCTCATCTGACAAATAATCTCCTTCCTGAAAGCCATGGGAATGTGCCACACAAGTAAAACTAAAACCGGTGTTCAAGTCCACTGACCCCAAATCACTCTTGACATGTGTATCACACTGAGTTCCAAACTCTCAGAAAAAATAAGCTGTTAGCCGAAAGCAATGCAATGATTATTATAGTTTTACACTGTATTTTTTAATTTTAAATATAATTAATAACTTAAATACTTTTTAATTTTCTCTTTAAATGTAAGTAAATGATTTTCTATAAGCACAATTCTGAACTTTTCTGAGCACTGAAACAATCACTTATAAAAAATCTTTCCCAGTTTGGAAGAGAAGTTGAGGCCACAGAACAGGATGGAAATTTCTGCAGAAGAGGATAACTAGCTACCCACCATGACGTCTAATAAAAAATTCTCATTATCCATCAGCGTGTTCAGCAGAGCTCACACTGCTTTGCATAAAATATCTTCAGAAGCGAGGGAGAAAATTCCCATTCTCTCACAAGAGTTGTGTCGATTATAACATTATCATTTTCAAGATGAGAAAACAGAGAGAGGTTAAGTGACTGTGGAAGGTCACACATTTCCTCTGTCTGAAATGGGTGATGGTTTGTTTGTAAAATTTGGAGAACTGGAAACAGATATCATCATCTAAGCAGTCACAGATCAACAATCAGCACCCCCTCTGGCTGCAGGATCCTATTAAAAAACATGTACAACCTCATATATCATGTGTCATTGCTGTTTTGCTCCTTTGTGAGTAATTAATTAATCTTCAAATGATGCTCAGTTGCAAGTTGCCAGATTTTTTTCAGTTTTTGCATGAATGTTTACCAATATATTTAAAGGGGAGCTAAATGTCATAATGTGGGTGTTTTTACTACATTTAATCACTGAAACTCTACAGTAAATTAGTAAGTTAACATATGAACAAATGTGCAAAGATCTAGGTGATTCAACTAAAACCTGGCTCTTTGAAAGTGATCTGAAAAGTAATTTGTGCATTTTGCCTGAGTTACCCCATAGTACAAGAGAGAATGTTATCAGCAGTAAGCCTACCATTGAATCAAGGGGTGGGTTAGAATTAAGTGTAAGCCTTACAATTAGAAAGTCAAAACATTGCCTCCTATTACTGACTTCCAACTACAGGTTCTCTATATTCACATTACCCACTTTTTTTTAGCTTCCAAATTGTCAAATTTGAACATGTTTTGTGATGTTTTATAGTATTCTCAGAATGCTGAATGACTATTTTTATTTCCTCGGTATATGGAGAACATATATGAATTGTCTTTTGACCATTTGAAGTTGAGTGGCACATACATCTAAGTAGAGTTAATCAAAAACTTTTATTCCTAGAACATGACAACATTTCACTTGAAATTGTAATCACAAGATATGCTTTAATCTGAACAAATATATCACCTTTATGGGAATTAAAGATTTGCGTTCAGTGTAAAATAAATTGAAAAAAAATTTTGCCATCATACAGTTTCTAAGCTAGTTGTGTTAATTACATATATATGAAATTAATTTCAATGCAACCAAGATTGATCTTAAAAGAGAGACTATGTCCTATTAAGGTTTAGAATAAAGAGGGACACTTTAGAAATACTTTAGGAAGGACAGAAAAGGAAGACACCATGGAGACGAAAAAGTCTGAAGAAAAACTTCAGGCCTGGCTACAATTTCTAATGCACAGATGAGAAGCAACAGGAATTGGGGGAGGGGAGATGAAAAACACATAGGTTATTCAAGGATACACTATAACTACATTTGAATAGCTATGACTTAAATAGATTTGGTTTAAATAGAAGGCTGCAGAGTTGCAGTGTATTAGAGATATAGACTATTTAACATTCTTGGGGATCCTATTTAGACCAGAATTCTGGAGCAGTATGCTTTGCATTATATATGATTTTGACCAGAGCTAAGTGGACTAAATAGGATACAAGACCCCATCCCAGCCTAACCACATCATCACTCTTGTGATTTGAATTTTTGAGAGGACAGGGATTTTAAACTGCTCCTGTGAGTAGTTAAAATTTATACAACTCATTGGATAGGGGTTAGAGCAGAAAAGGCTAGTCTGATAAAATATAAAATTATGTAAAAACAGGTGAAAGAGAACATTTAAGTCCAGAAAAAAGATAGAGGAAAAGTTGTCTTGTCTTCTATGTGTATTCTAATTCTCACCTGCTGTACACCAAGAGCTTAGATGTATGTGTCGCTCTTTCTATGTTTGGGTTATTCCTACATCCTGTTCTATCAGCCCTGTTTACTGATTGAAAATAATAGAAAAAAAATCTGGCTAAACTAAAATATCTACCTCTTCTCAAAAAAATCTGAAGATAAACTAAACAGACTGGAGGGGAGTTTATAGGCAGTGTAAGCAAGTACAAGGATTAAAAAGAGAAGCTAGGGTGGTTTTCAGTATCTAAATGTTTGAATATATGGAAATTATGATTGAAAACGGACACTAGAATCAGTAATTTATTTTATCTTCCATTTCTCAATCGATAAAAGTTCCAAGGGAGAGAACCTAACTTGTCTGTTATATCATCCACTCAGATGAAGATTGGCTATCCACAAAAGCAAACAAACAAACAAACAAAAATCTGCATATAAGGAGAGAATGCTAAACCCCACTACCAAAATAAAAAACAAACAAACAAAAAACTGGAGATAGGGTTTGAGAAGAAGATTTGATGATGATGGTTAATGATGATGTGGTATATATATATATATATATATATATGTGTGTGTGTGTGTGTGTGTGTGTATACATATATATATCTATCCTAAGATATATATCCTAACATATATATATATATATATCCTAAAGAGGATAGTTTAACAATGTGTGTTAAAGTGACATTTGATTTTCTATATTTTTATGAAACCTGCATAAGACCAAATGCTAAATATTTTACTTCACTTATTAGACATATGGAACATTGATCAACTTTAATTGGTGAATGAGATCAGAGCTATACTTTAGAGAAGGTGCATTAGATAGAACATATGGTGTTCAGAACTTGCCAATTACCTAAAAAAAAGAATAAAATAGAGTGAGGTCAGTCATCACATCAGAAAACTGTTGATCCTTCAAATGAAGGGTATTAAGATGGTCTACTGAGAGAAATAAAGGAACAAGAGTACCATCATACCTGCTGGGGAGATTGATACAGTTTTGTTTATAACTGATAGAGATAAGAGAATGAAATACAGAAAGTAAAGCTGGACTATATAGTAAAAAGAACTGGGACACCACCTCCCATATTCCCTCCCCCCACACACCAAAAAACTCCATTTATGTAAGAGAGAGAGTGAATAAGATCAGTGTCTTTGGAAGCAGCAATGGCTTCAACTATTCTTTTTTTTTTTTTTTTTTTACTTTTTATTTTTTTTACACTATAATTTTTGTTTTCAAAGTTTTTCCAATTTCCCTCTATTTTCTTTTTAATTTTTTTTATTTTTGCATATTTTACAATGTATGATTGTATAGCTGCTAATCCCCGTGGAAATGGAAATACCCCCCATACCACATCTCCCCTGGTCACTTTGCCTCCTTTCTTTTTGTTGTTTGTCCATGTTTAGCCCTTCAGTTTTTTTTTTTTCTTGATCCTTTTCCTCATCCATTCTTAAAGCAGAAAAGAGAAAACCTAAGGAGTGCCTCACTCTTTTAAGTGACAGTTAAGTCTGGTAGAGAAGATAATGATGCCCAACTCAATACCACAGAGACCCAGAAACAATAAAATCAAGCCATAGGAAAATATATTTTTTACTTTTATCTTATTTGGATTTATTACAGTACATGATTGTATAATTGCTGATTTCCATGGATACCTCCCCCACACAACACCCCCTATGGTCACTTCATCTCCTTTCCTATTGTTGTTTGTCCATGTTTAGCCCTTTAGTGTTTTTTTTTTTTTTTATTCTTTTCTAGATTTATTTCCTCATCCTTGGTGAGGGTGTAATTTCTTGGGACTTGGTAGAGCGTGCTGTTTATCTTTCCTTACTGATTTTGTCTCTGTAGGCTGATTCGAGCACCTTTGGCTTGTATGATTGCTTCATGTTTCTTGGTGGATGTCATCTCCATTGTTTTCTGCAACATTTTGTTGCTCCTTCACATCATATTTCCGGTCTTTGGCTTTGGGGGCATGACTCCAAGCCATATGTTATAGTAGAGCAGCTCCTTGATGGGGACAGCCATCAGCTGATGGTAGGCATCCTGGTCTCCTCGTTTGGAGTTTTGCTGTGGGGCCACTGCCATTTGGCAGGCCTCTTCCCTCTGAGCAAAGAGGGTAAGCTGTGCTCTTATTGACAACATTTCTGTGCCAGGTTTTTGTTCATAGTTCCTCAGTGACATTGTAGGCGTAGATATTGTGTTTGCTCTAGCAGTACAGTGCTTGGTGGTTCTCGCCTTGTTTTTTTTTTTTTGAGTCCTGCCCCAGTGGCATAAATTTAAAGATCTTTCTTCCTGTACCTCACCTATTTGATTTCTGTTGTTGAAAAATTGTCTTAAGGTACTTATTCTTGATGAGGGCTCTCTGGAGTGGAGGCAAACCCAGAGGGATCTGTGGTGAACCCAACCCTGACCCTCCCACCCAGGGCCGGCAACTCCCCAGGCTGGCCCCGCTCCATCCCAACTGACCCCATAGGGTAATATTTACTCAATATGAAATACATTGTTTTGCACCAGATTAATAAAACATCTTAGAGACACATTTTGGTGAATATTCAAATATCAATATATCCAGCAAATCCATATATATTACTTGACTGTGACTTCAATTAGATCAAAGTGCTCTTACCCTTGTTCTGGACATAAAATCCATTTTCTTTGCTGTCCTCTTCCCTTTCTGATAGAAATAATGGTGAGCATCTAATTGAAGTATGACTTGTTTCTTAAGATTATAGAATGCAATATGCAACTGGTCATTAAGACACAATTGAGTCCAGAAGGAAATTTTTTTTTTTTTTGGAAGAAAGTGAGATATATCCTCTGAGAATAGATGAGATTGATGAGTAGGCAAACCCTGGGGCATAAAAGACAGGCCAGTAGTTTTTTATGGGATAATCAATCAAAGCAACAAAGCTAAACTTATATGCCACAAAATTGGTCAATAAAGTTACAGAAATAATTCGAGTATGAATATGCTTGACTTGATTTTTGCTCAAACTGATGAAAAATTCACTTTACTGTCAATCAACAAGTAAAAGTGTTGAGATCTGCTTCAACAACTGAACTGAAGTTAGCTGAAAACAACTAAAATAGTTAGCCAAAACATTAAAAAAAAATTGAATGCTCCAGAGAGATTGCAAGTCATTGATAACTTGAAGGCAAAGATCATGGAGGGAAAGAAAAAAAGATATGTGAACACCATAGTACTTTCACTTTTTTCAATTTTTACTGTGGAATTTGTAATTTTCAGAATATCATCTGAGAATATGCCAAGAAAGTGGTGGTTTTTAGAGACCAGGAGTGTGAATAAACATTTAAACTCCCTGACAGAGTTTACAGCTCAAACATCATATTTTATAAAAACTAGAATCTGAAGTGCATTCTTTAATATTTAATTTATATGAAGGAAAATTAAAGGAAGATGCTGCAAGTTGAAGAAGCTTTGGAGTGATATGGAAACCAGAAAATAGATTTTGGTATGCTGAAAACACTCTTCTTCTCGATCTGATGATGGGTAGCATGTCTATGTTCATGCTGTGATAATTCATTAAATTGTACACTTATGATGTACACACTCTTGAAAATATATTGCACTTCAAGTAAAATAATATTAAAATAAAAAGTAATGTAAAAATTTATATCCAGCCATTTCTTATGAAAATGGGTGATAATAAAATCTAGTAACCGTAATCATAGCTATATTTTTGTGCAATATTTTATCTTGTACCTAAAAAAAGAAAAAAACAAAAGACTTTCAGATCTATGAAGAAGCCCACTAGCAGAAGCAAAATAAAAATCCACTTAGCAAAGGTTGGATGACTCATCTATAGGAATTATTCGCAATAAAGGAATAAACTAAATTAACTTGTGGGTAAGACTTCACTGGTTCTTTAACACAGATCCATTATTTGAATATGTTTCTAATGGAAGATTTTGCAATATCTAGGCAATTCTTATATTGAACATGCAATTAGTTATTAGTCATTTTTATGGTAAGAAAAACATAAGTTTATAAGAAGAAATCTCCCATCTCTTAAGGAATATGTGACTTATTTCTAATTATTATAATATTTATCATCTAGATAGAAATGAGTTTTCTGTATTAGAAAACTTTTCCAATGTTTGTGGCTTATGGCACTGAAACTTTATACTTCCACTAACTTCCTTTACGCACCAAAATAAACTTTATTTTGCTACTAGATCTTTTGAGTTCTCCTCCTTTTTTTAGAGGGATTGTTCTTTGTCAATAACTTGCTCAAAATATCAATAGTTTTCCATAAAATAAATGACCAGATGATATTCTGGATCACTGTGTGCTAGTCTTGATGTAATTATGGTTGGTTATGGATAAAATTAGTGTCTTAGGCATCTCCAAAAGAATCTGGCGCTCAGTAAACTTCTGTCATATACTGGAAACTAGAAATGACCCAAGAAAAAGTTGCTACTGACTAATACCATGTTTCATTACAAAAGTATGCTGTTTAAGCTTTTCTAAAATATAATAAATATACCATGCAAAGAAAAAATCATGTTTGTTATTGATAATAATAATAGTGAGAATTACTAATCTTTCTATATTCTATAAATGCTCATTAAATGAGATTCTGTGCTTGGATGCAAGCAATTTGGTTGAGATTAAATCAAACATAATCCTAGTTTCTTGAAGTTTAAAAAGGGAAATAGAGAGACTTCCATTTTAAATTCTGTCTTCCAATTTAAATGATGCAAAGTATGATGTCAAATTAAACAACCAAGTATTTAATCTAGCTTTGTGTTTAACCTTGAGTGAGGATGATATGGCTAAGTTAGCAAAAAAAGCTCTTTTCCAAGCAAAGAGTATACGAAATGTAAAGTTTACAGGGTAGGGTTAAGTTTCACATGTGAGATACTAGGTCTTTGTAGTATGTGAGGAGGAATCACCAGAAAAGACTGAGATGGTGTAGCCAAGAAAATGAGGAAATCCTAAAGAGTGGGTTATTAGTAAATGTCAGCAATATATACAACCTTGGGGAAATACATATACTAAAAATTATTGATTACTTCTCTGAAATTCAGCTATAACTGAGCACCCTATACTTTTTATTTACTAGATCCCGAGTTCAGGTATGTCAACAGTAGAAAATATTGCAAGAGGATATTACAATAACAAATACTGTTTGTGGAGCATTGTACCAAGAGCTTTGCATTAATTAACTTTATTAGCTATCTTTGAGAGCTCCAACTCCGAAAGCTGGGTCTCCTGATGGCCCCACTTGAATTTCCTCAACAGTCCTCACTTTGGCAATCTCAAGTTAGATGAAAATCATCAAAATAATTTCAACATGATTAGTCCTTGATTTGAGGGAGAGAATTGCTGTGTCATGAGATCTGGAGTGCTAAGAGATGGAGAGGCATCAGCACAGAACCAAACAGTCTTGGTTTCTTTTCTGCCCCTCTCCAAACCACCCGTACTGACTTTCTATCTTTGCCTTACCCCTACTCTGCTCATAGCAGAATTACCCAGAAGTAATTCTAGAACTAAGTCCCTGCTCTCTACTACTATCCAGTTAAACTAATGCAAGAGCTGGTTCTTCATTAAAGTGTTAGTACAGTCTCGAATAATATTCTCATGCACCAACACACATTCCTGTAACATTTTCAAACCCTGACTTAGCCTGAAGATTTGACCATTTGTTCAAATGTTCTTGTAAGAAAAAAGTTCTGAAATTTCCTAACAGAGAACTTTGTGACAAATTTTCCACTCTATTTTAGCATATTTTCTGTGTAAATCAACTCTCATTGCCTCAAATTTATCTAGTCTATTATCCTATTTGAAAATCGATATTAATTTTGGTATAGATTCATTTTACTTCATCTTAAACTATGTAGAATTAAGAGAAATGAGATGATTTGTGTATCTTTTTAAGTTACAGTGAACATACATTATCAATTTTTACTTTTAAATACTGAGTGCCATAAAGCAGCTCTTTTTATCTCAGAAATATCTATTAACTCCTATTATAGGTTCTGCCTTACTAGATCTCATTTTGATTACATTAGTGACTCAATTTCTGTTACAATTAGTTTACCAGATCAATAAGTTACAAAAAAAATTGCTGATGAAACTATTTGAAATGGCAGATCAAATAACCTGGAAGACTTAAGGGAGATTATATAGGCTCTAGACAATCATTTGTGGGAGCTAAATCTCTAAAGGCTTTAGAAAGATGCAAACATTGCTTAACATTCTGGAATATCAGTTGAAGGACATAACAATATTTGGAGAACAACCAAAAATATAGTGCTAAAAATAAAATATCCATTGTGTGACAGGATAGTTTTTGAGATTCCATGTTTCCTAGCAAGAAATTAAAAATAAATGCTTTCTTATACAAGATTCCTGGATATAATTGATATTTTAATACAAGGTATTTCTTTACCCTGAAGACAACACCTGTCTTAGACAAAAAAAAAAAAAAAAAAAAAAAAAAAAAAAAAAAAAAAAAAAAAAAAAAAAAAATTAAAATTAAAAGAACAACTAGGAACCTGCTAGATGGGAGTGGTATCATGTAGAAAAACAGAGGAGTAAGTTGTTTTCATATTTTAATTTATGAATGATGAAAAGAGAATCAACCAAAATTCCATGAGCTCTAAGTAGATTAATTCATTTAAATCTAGCCAGACAGGCCAGGCATGGTGGTGCATGCCTATGATAGCCTAGGAAGCTGGCCAGGGTCAGGGATTGTGGTTCGAGTCCTGCCGGGGGCACATAGCGAGACCTAGTCCCCCCCAAAATAGTGAGGCATGGTGGTGCGCACCTGTAATCTCAGCTACCTGGGAGGCTGGGGATTGCTTGAGTCTGTGGTACCCCGGGCAACGTGAGTCTGCAGTTCCATGGGCAAACATAGCGAGACCCAGTCTCAAATAAATAAATAAATCCAGCCAGAAGCAAATTTGTATAGAACTTTTCATTAAAAAGGTGATGTTAAGCTTTTTGTGATAATTTTTCTTGCTTGACAAAATAACTTACTAAAATACTGCAGCAAGATGAAACATTTTCAATAACTAAAAACAAATACCACTTGTTTGTGAAAAGAAAAATTGCCAAAAGTCTAATATAATGAAAAATTCTCAACATAGTTCATTAAAACCAAAGCAATCTGTGGTTTGCTATGGAAAGGAACCTGAGAAACCCCAAGAGTGTTTTAATTTTAGATTGAGACCTGTGAATATCTCTCTCATTAAACTTTACAAGGCTCAGGATGCTTTCAGAACCATCACAGAGAGTCAATTCAAGTTTACATTATGAAAAAGGGGAATTTGTTAGCTTATGAAAGAAAGTAAAAGGTTTATGACATGAGATAGGATTATGTCAGAGCTTGAAAATCTTCATGTGCTGGCATTTGTTACTTCATCTTTGAAGTCCTTCCTTCTGGGTTTACTCTGTTAGTCTTTCTCCCTATTACTCTAAAAGCTTCCATCTCCAGTTCCTTTTGGAAGACAGAAATCCTTTTCTCAAGAACTTGGGCAAGAGTTCTAAAATTAAGGTCACTGTTCCTGATTAGGTAATAAGTCAACCCCTGAACCAGTCATTTGGTGATGGAGATTAGCATTAGTTAGATAGAATTAGATTAAGATTAGATTAGGATTGTCAGGCTGAGAGCCAGAGGCAAATTCAGTTTTCACTGAAACCAGCTTCACAAAAAGGTGGGATGCCATAGAAACAGAACAGGGCACAACTGTTAAGTGAAGTAGAATCCAAAACTGGAGAAGTTAAAGCTGCCAATGTTCACAGAATAGCTCTCATTTCCCCTTTCCTTTCCTTTATGCTCTTTCTCCAAATAAAACAAAAACTAATGTCTTCATTTCTTTTCATTCTATTTATCTACTTCATTGAAGCCCACACAACTAAGAGCAGTTCCTTGAAAGGATCATATTCAATTCCCCCGAGCCTTGGCACATGACACTTCTCACTGCCAGGTAGTTCTGTGCCTCCCTTATTCATAAGGAGGTCCCTTCATCACTCTTGTTCATGACCAGTCCCATGAATTTTCTGCTTAAATGTCAGTTCTACACAGAAACCTTGGGACAAAAGCAGTGGGATTTTGATTTGCCCATTGCACTGTTGGATAGATTGTAAACCAAAGGGAAGCACTGACCCTGTGCAGTGAGAAAGCACTTGCATTGCTGGAGACCAGAACCCCTGGTCTCATTGGTGTGCTGTACTGCAGGAAAACTGATATTGAATAAAAACAGAAATGAACTGAAAATGGAGATGGGCAGAAAGGAATACAATCTGACAAGAGTGAGTTATTATGGCTGGAAGGCAATAAACAGAAAAGTTTGTTGAGAGTGAAAAGTTAGAAAAGCAGGAACTCTACAGCAAGTCTTTGTGTATTTTCCAGTACTCTAGGACTGCACGGAGTCAAGAATATGCTGATATTTTGAAAGTTAAAAAAAGTGAACCTCAATAGTAATAATACCACGAAAATCAAAATTGAGGATACAATCTGAAAGAAAAAAAATTTAAAATAACATTTGGAGGTCTCTCTCTAGAGTGACTTCATTTCTTAAATATTAAAACATAATGATAGCCAGGCACGGTGGCGCGTGCTTGTAAGCTTCAGCCTATGAAGCGGCCGGGGCTTAGGGATCGCGGTTCAAGTCCCACCTGGGGCCCATAGCGAGACCTAGTTCCAAAAAAATTAGCTGGGCGTGGTGGCACGCGCCTGTAATCCCAGCTACCTGGGAAGCTGGGGCTGGGGATTGCTTGAGTCTGTGGTACCCCGGGCAACAAGAGCCTGTGGTTCCACGGGCAAAAATAGCAAGACCTAGTCTCAAAAAAAAAAAAAAAAAAAAAAAAAAAAAAAAAAAAAAAAAAAAAAAAAAAAAAAAAAAAAAAAAAAAAAACATAATGACAAAGATCAAAAGAGGATGGGTGGAGACCACTGCAGGGATTTTTCCAAACTACCATCACTTCATTGTGTTTGGAAATTTTTACTTAGAATAATGTTCAGTAGTGACAATAATTTAGAAGCCCGTGTGTGTGTGTGTTTCAGAGAGAGAAAGAGAGAATATTTATGTTTTGATTATTTTCAAGGCAAGGTATTTAAATACAAAATGTAATCCTGTGCTTGCTACCTAGCCACTTTGCGCCAATCTCTGGTAACCTACCTGCTATTTGGTATTTGGTCCAAGTTATCCTTGAAAATGTCATTTCCTCTAAGAGATTTCCCCTGAGCACATTAACAAAATGTTGGCTCAAATATCATACTTTCTAACAACCTATTGAATTTTTCTCTCACATCCAGGTAATTTTTAATTTTTACTGGGAGTTTTATATTGTGTGTAACCCCTCACAGGGGTTACAGATTCCTTACAGATAGATGTTATTATTCCTCATAGTTCACTTAGAGTTTAGCCTAGTTTCATAAACATCACACATTAAATATCTGTGGAATGGAAAATGTGCCTCTTTCTCAGGACTTGGGACAAGTACAGCTCCATCACCTGAGGAGCTCCTTATTGTGTCTGTATACAAGTGCCTTGCAATTCCACAACCCTTTGCAGGCCACTGCACCCTTACGAAAACCTACATGAATACCTGTTTCCACTAAGAGAATAAAATCTGAAGAGGATTTTCACTCTTACAGCAAAAGCTGAAAAGTTTTTTTTTTTTTTTTACAATCGCCCAGATTTATTTCGAAATCTTTGTCTGTTATTTAGCCTTTAAAAAAATTGGTTTGAAGACTTATGTCCATAACAAAATCTACATGGATTTTTTTTTTAGTTATTGATACTTACTCTTTATTTCTACATACATTCATATTTGCTGTACTTTTTTCTTTTTTAAAATTCATTTTATTGATTTGTCACAATTGTGCATTAATTGATCCCTCCTCTTCCCTCCATATCCCCCTCTGTATCCCCCTTCCTCCTCCCTCCATATCCCCCCCTCTGTATCCCCCCTTCAGTCACTCCTCCCATTTTTCTGGAAATTTTTGTTTGGTTAAGTTGATGTTTAGTTGTTGGTTGTTTGGCCTGTTGTTCTCTCACTAATAATTAGGGAAATGCAAATTAAAACCACACTGAGATACCA
>PVHY01017532.1:0-31198 GCA_004024945.1 Uropsilus gracilis
CAAATGCTTACACACATATAAAGAAAAAAGAATATTCATATACTGCTGTGGGAATGAAAACTGATCCAATCACTATGGAAAGCTGTGTGGAAGACCATCAAAGTACTGTAAATGGAACTACCATTTGATCCAGCACTCCCACTACTGAGAATATACCCAAAGAATACAAAAACAATAATACAAAAGGACACCTGCATTAAGATATTTATTGCAGCATTGTTTACAATGGCCAGGTTTTGGAAACAACTTAAATGTCCCAAAACTGTCAAATAGATGAAAGAAGTTGTGGTATATTTATACAGTAAAATATTATTCAGCATATTCAGCAATTTAAAAAGACAAATATGAGGCTTTTGTGATAACACGAGTGAGCCTAGAAAGATACATACTAGTGAAAACAAGCCAGAAAAAAAAAGACAAAATCTGGATGATTTCAATTATAGGTGCATATAAGAAAAACAAACAAAAGGTCAAGAAAACATAAAAAATAACAAGTTGACAACACAACAAAAACCTACTGTAAGGGAGGATGAGGGAAGGGATCAGGTAAGGGCTGAGCACAAAAGATCAAAATGATGCTACACAGGTGATATAGTGGTGGAAGACCCACAGAGAATACAGTGATGTGAATATATATTTATACACACAGATAAATATGTTAATATATGAGTAAATCTTCTGACAAATTTCTATAATGGGTTGTCATTAATTTGCAGTTTTCCCACTCAATTTTTGTAAGATATGATAGGCTACAAATTACTTCAAAATCAAACCTGATTTTATTATGACTTTAATTCTATTTCAGTATTACATGCAATAGGTAAAATAGTCTATAATTTGTAATATGTTGAGAGTTTTGTAGCATTTCAAATTTTCTTAGACTTTTGTAACACTTTCAAACACTTGAACCTAGGATATAACTCCAGAAAGAATTGTCATCTCTCTTGATTCAGTAAAAATTACCTCACTGTTAGTTTTATATTCACCTTCTTGCTTCAATTTAAGATAGAAGGATAAACTTTAAATTATTAATACAAGCACAGAATTATATGTAACTATAGATTTGAATTACACCAGTAATTATTTTCATAAAGTACATATGTATTTTATAATTATATCAAATTAATGTATATCTGCTCTTCATGTCCCTTTATCCATCACTTATCTCAACAGAATTTAACACAATCTTTAACAAAAAGAACTAATTACATATTTAAACATAGAAGGTGCTTAAATAAGATGCTATTGTAAGCATAGCAAGTGAAGAAAACTGGACAGAGCAAAAATAGTGATAATTTCTAAAATTAATTATCTTAGTATATAAAAATAGATGATGATGACCCTATAGCTTGTCCTGCTTTTTTATTTTTTGATGACTTGCTGTGGCATTATTTTATGAAATGCCACATATTATTATGACGATTTCTCTCTGGGAGAGGAGCTGTCACTCAAACTCAGTGGAAGCTGCCACACAAGAGGCAGAGCTGGGGTTTCCGCTGCTGACAGAGGCAGAGTTGCTTTTACCTTCAGTAAGTCTGAGCAACAGTATCCAAACTCTTCCCCAGAGAATCATGACAACTTGACTTCAGTTTTTATTGCAACAGAAGACATAGAATCACTTTATGAACCAGAGTATACCAAATGTGAAAACAAGTCAATTACATAGGAGAAGCCTGGCACAGCTGAGCCTTTCTGTGTGAATCTCCTGGCCAGACACTGTGTAACATCCAGTGTGGATACATAGTGAAGTTTTAGCAGTATCATGGTGAGGTGAAGCAGTGTCATGGTGAGAATGCCAGGGCCAAATCATTTATTTTGGTAAAACACCTCTCAGAACCGGCATTGACAAGCACAATTTTAAGACAATGAAAATGGCGTGGAGCTTGAGTTAGGAGCTGCTAATGAGGTGGTGTGATCCAAATCAGCAACTCACTGGAGCTCATGGTGAAATCATAGAAGGAAGTATGGACTAAACGGATTTCCTGCACACCACTATGTGCACCAAACACTGGGAAATACTTGTGCACCATTAAGCTTGAGATGATACTATTTGACAGTGGCTAGAATGCTTTCATGCTGAAGAGTAACTTGATGGCATCTTTGCTGCCAAACTTTTATAACACTAATATTCTACAGCCAGCCAGCTGTAGATTAGCTGAATATAGTCTTTCTCCTTAGGAAAACGGAATCAGTATGGAATGGAATGGAACTATTTGGCTAGAGAGCCAGCTCACCTCTGCAGGAAGATTATTAAAGACACCCTCCTTTAAAAAGTGTTTAAGTTACCAGATAAATAAATATCCTGGGGGGGGGGTAATGCAAAGCCAAATGCTTTTGTAAAGTCTCCATGGTCATTAATTTTATGAAAATATACAGAGTAATCTACGACATTTTAGTTATTTTTTTCTTTTTTTATCCCATCTAAAAGTTGAATGAAATGCACTCACTTATAACTAATAGTTTTATAAAGACTCATAGAGGAAACTCTGCGGTGGTTTTTAGTGTCTTCTCTCAAAACTGAGTGTTCTAGGGGATTAAGAAGATTTAAACCCTTATTGATAAACTCTCCTCTAGGGGACTTGTTTGCTTAATGAAGCAAATTGCTTTATTCTATGTAATTAACTCATCACTAATAACAAACGCATTAAATATCTAATTTTAAAGGCACAATGGGGTGAATGTGTCCATAAACTTGATTCTCATAACATTGCTAAAATGATGAAATTTAAAAATCTAAAATTGTGATGTAGATCAAAAGAAATGCACAAGAAAACAATTTGGGATTGGGAAGCATATTTCTGGGAGAACAACATTCAAAAATACAACAGGTAGAGGTGTTTCAGGGTTCTAGAAAATTAAATCAGAGTTTCTGGAGCAGTGAGTAAAGGGTGAGTAGTAGGAGACAAAATCAGAGACTTATGGAGAAGGTTTCGAGAAAGACAACATAGACAGTTAAGAAGTTCTGAATTCTCTCTGCAATAGAAAACTTAACACAGATTTTGAACAAGGCAGCCATGGTGTCTAAGCAAATTGTAGATGAGACAGAATGTCAACATTCTAGGGGGACTTGTGGAAGGAGGAGGTCCTTGCATAATGCACAGTAATAAACATGAGAGTGGATAAAGAATTGAAAAGGATGGAAAATCTGGTGTAGAGATGTCAGATTCCTGCAAATTTGATGTGATTTGGCATTAAAATGAGAGCAATTAGAATATTTCCAAGCCATTTGGCCTGAGCAGCAGGAAAAGAAGGTGAAAGCCTCAAAGATGGCCAGGAAATCTATACATCCAGAAACAAAAGCAAACAAACCAACAAAACTCCATGAATTATTTCTGACATATTTTTTTCAAGAGAGTGTAAAACATAAAAATGTTCAAAAGTGCAATATTTCTGCCATGATTCAAAAATTTGTTGTATAAAACAATAACCCAGAAATCAGTTTCCAAGTACTCAAGAAGGAATACATGAAATATTATGTCATATATAAAGTATTAGATGAAAATCTTATATGCTGAAATATCTTCATTTAAAGAAGTAAATAAAAATGTCATTCTGGGATTTGGCCAAGCAGGACTATTCCACATGAATCCATACATGGAATACAGGGGATATCATGAGAATTTTTTTCCTAAATATTTGTAATTTGGGATATTTTTAAATCAACTCTGCAATTTATGAAAATATTCTTGCATCTTTCCTGTTGAGGTAACTGAATCTTAGTTTCTAGAACAGGAAAATACAAGCTGTCTAAGTAGTCAGTACAGCACAGAGTCTCTCTAATTTCTTCCATCCTTTTCTTTTTCATGGAAAAATGAACATAAAGTAGTATTAAAGTCATTCAGTTTTTCACATACATCAAACGGTGTGGGTGTGTGTGTGTGTGTGTGTGTATGTGTGTATGTGTGTGTGTGTATTTCCTTGTAGGGAATCAAATAAGTGAACTTTTACTCCTTCCTGGCCCCCTTTCCTATTATCTCCACACTAAGAAGGACAGGATATATTTCTCCAGACACACACTTTTATCAAGTTAGGCTTTGGGTAGATGATTTTAAAACATAGAGAAGGTGGGTGTTAGGATTAGTTTCAAGTGTTCACTGTTGAAAAGAAGTGAGAGAAAGAACATTCTCATGTAGCCTATAGATGCTGAGATATCACATCCTTTAGTGTACATAGGTCAGTTATCAAAACAAAATAATCCTCAGACTGTTTCCATTTCAGAACACTTTGACTTTTTGATCTAACAAATAGAATACACAATCTCTGAGACAGCTGTGTTTTCCAGCTGGTGTTTGCCAAAAATACATTAGGTCCTCATATCTGGCAAATCTTTGCTTTAAGTTACAAACAGCAACCTGTAGCAACTTTCAGATTTAAGTCACATACAACACCTTGTGACAAACTTTCATTTAAATAAATTATATTAATTGGGTGAATCTGTCTTCAAATATCCTTCTCCCGGTCTCAGACATACAGCAGAGAAATAACTAGTTTTTTTATGGAATACATAGACAAATGCAAAATTAATTTAAGTAAATAAAAACAAAATAAATATACTGGAAACAATTTTTTTTTAGGAGGTGATCAAGATATAGGTAGAAAACACAAAAGTGAGTTACTACAGATAGGTTGATATGTTTGTAAGAGCCTGCAAGAGGGCTTCCTATGTTACTGTGCCTTCTTCCATGAGCATAATTAGAAATCTCAAAACTTACACAGAAAAGTGCATTGTTACTGTATAAACAAAATTCTGAATTTGGTTAAGCAAAACAAGGGAAAATTTAATGTCTACGGTTGGACATAACAATGTAATAGAATCAATGAGTTCATTTTGACATTTCCTTCTAATATTTTGCTGTATGCCATATAATTTGCACAATATATTATTAGAGCACTATATATGTATAATCTATTACTATATAAAATAAACATATATCGGGGTGTATGTTAAATATTCTGATAATTAAATGAGACTGAAGTTTTATAGACCATTTCTTAGAGCCTTGGTTTGTGAGAGTCTATCCAAAATATTGTAAATGTGGATGTAGTTTTGCTATGGGCACTCGGGAATCAAGAAGAAATACGTGAAGAACATACATTAAGTTCAGATATTCTCTTTTAATCTTATTTATTTTATCAGTCCTGGGTATTAAAATGCTCACATTTTTGAAACTATGGTCATGTTTAATGATGGTTTCTTTTTTCCTCATATTTCAGTTTCCTCCTCCAGCAAGATAATTATTTTTAATACTAGTTTTGAAGCCATAAACCCAAGATGGGCAGTGTATCTGCTCATAAAATGTAGGCCTTGCATTAACTGTGTCTGAACAACACAGAGGTAAAAGAGGACTAACCAGGAAGGGTACTTTCACTTTGTTGCAAATTCTGGGTGTGGATCACGAAGAGAGACTGTATCACCTGGAGGGTGTATAGAAGGAAATTGGTTTTTAGGAGAAAGAAAATAATAATAAAGTAAATAAAATAAAAAGAAAGGAGCAGCAACTAGGACACAGACATTTGGGGCAGGAACTTTTCGGAAGGTGAAATAGGAGACAAGTTCAAGAAGTGTAGTCTTCTGAGGCTCTCCCAGCCTGGGCCTGAAAGGCCTGAGGCTGTGTGAAGGGGAGGAGAGGTGACCCTGACAGAGTGCTGAGCCACTGTGCAACCTGGATAGACCTGAACTGAACCTTATGTTGGGAGTGACAAGGATCAAAGGACAAAGACCTAACTTAGCAATTGCTGACTGAGGTAAATCCCATGTAGCTCTGCAAGGAACAGAAGTAGGGTTCCTTCTGTTTCGGGTATTTGTGTGTGTGGACTATTAGACTTTTTTTGTTTTTCCCCTTTCTGTAAATAAACCTGTGGTTTTTTGTTTGTTTGTTTGTTTGTTTGTTTGTTTTGCTTTGTTTTTTGAGAATAGGTCTGGCTATTTTTGCCTGTGGAATTGCAGGCTCACGTTGTCTGGAGCACCAGAGACTCAAGCGATCCCCAGCCTCAGTTTCCCAGGTAGCTGGAATTACAGTCATACACCACCATGCCCAGCTATTTTTTTTTTTTAATAAACCTGTGTTAACCCTTATTGCTGTTTGTACACAGGCAAGAAAACCCACATTGACAAAAGTTAAAAAAAGGGGTAGTCCCTTACCCTGGTAACAGTTTTACTAGTAGAATATTATTATTTCTACTCCTACGAGAATTAGGATTTGGTTAGGAGCATTTTTGTTAAGAATGCTCCTTAGATGTTACTTATCCATAAATCTCAGAGGGAAGGATACTTTGTTTAATTTTCCTACTTTATCATCTCTCTTGACTTCTGGTAATCTGCTGATATAATTTGTTTCATCTAATGACTATTTCTGTTTGAGACCATATACTTAACTACAACATTAAATTTTAGCTTGATATTTGAATGATTTGAAGCAGTAGCAACATTCCAACAAATAGAATATAATGTATATATTGAGATAATTCTAATTGGAGAGACAGCTAACCATGGGTTCCTTAAATTTTCTGATATGGAGAATTTTGTAGAGTCATGCCCAAAGAACTGAGTGAAAACCACAGAGTTATGTTTTTGACTGTGGAATAAAAAATACATTAAAACTCACTTCCTAATGCAAGTCTTCCCCCATATGTACAACATAAAGTTCAGCGCTGATATATTTAATCAGAACCTACCTACCAATGTATAATAAAATTTGTTGAATACTACAAAATGAGAGTGGATTGAGAATTGACATAATTCACAACACACAATCCTTTATGAAAACAAGGGACAACTTGTACCCAAGATCAAGGACAGATGTGCCAAGGTTTCTTGGCAATTCCCTTTGTTCTCCATGAGAAACCTGAGGGTACATAAATAACTAAAGATCTACTTAGTACAGGCATACAGTAAAGTCTGGATTGTGAGTTTGCTCCTGTTAGAATATCAATCTAAGTAATGTTATAAAGGCATTCATTTTTAATATAACAACTTAGCTTCAAATTCTACTGCTTATTTGAATCTATTTATGGATTCCAGGTATCAGTCAGAACTATAGACACCAAACATGTAAATGACTCATTCTAGCATATAAACCACTTAATCTTGACCCTTGTCTCTCTGCAGACTACTCAGCAACAGGAACTGAGCTCAAACTGTACTCAGATCTTCCTAAAGTCACATCAAATTACAATCACTTCTGTAGAAGTTCTAAGTCAAACCAAGATACAAGAAATATTTAAAAGTTCATTAAATATTATGCAAAAATACATTTTAACGTGCCTTGGACTGTCATATTTTCATGTCTAAAATATAACTATTGTAGACTTTTTAAAAGTCAATTATTAACTTGTATTATGAGTGTAACTTATGGCAGAATGTACTGACTCATTAACTTATATGTGACTGTGTTATCTTCATAATTCATGATTCAGATGCTCCCTATCCAGTTAAAACTTCTTCTCAATGTGCCAAGTTTTGTAATATTTATTGATAGATCTTTTCTAAAATACTAAACATATTCTGACATTCTCCTTTCCTTTGGGAACTACTTGGTTTTTTGAATATGTCACATAAGAGTATTAATGTATAAGAGCAAAATTGATGTAAGATGTAGAAAAAAAGTTACAGAAGACCAAACCCAATGAGATAAATATTTCAAATGTTTATAAACCTATAGAACGTAAGTAAATTTTAGTGATGTGCATAGACATTACATTTATTCACTTAAGAAATACTTCCTATTGTTGGTTTATCAATTAATTTGGCACTGGGAATAAAAGAATGAATAAAAATCAAGGTCCTTACCCTTACTGAGCTTGCAGTCTAGTTGCAGGAAGAGTACTCAGATAGCCATTCAATTGAACATATATTTTACAGCTGTAACTGTTACAAGAAAATCACATAGAGAACATGTAAAAGGAGCCCGATTCTTATCTTAGTGGTCAGAGACGAATTCTCTGAAAATAACTGATATTAAACTGAATACTATAAAATATCCCAAACACAGGTACTTGACAAGTTAAATGAAGAATGGAGTCAGAGTTGCTGGAGGATAAGATCAAGGCCAGTATGGAATTACATCAAGTCTTTTATCCTAAGAGAAAACTTTTTTTTCCTAAGAAAAACCCACTGAGGAGACAATGGTAGGAAGGAGATGAATGGATCTATATTTTAGTATGATAATAGTCTTTAGTGTTGAAAATAGATTTCAAGAGGTTGACTGGGATTGGGGGAATCTCTAAGTAGGTTATTGAGTATTTCAAGAGAGATATAATAGCTGGCCTCAGATATTTTATCAATCAGAAACATCCTAAGTGCAATATGATTTTTTAAGAGTTTCTCCTACATCAAAGAAAACTAAACTCTATAGTCATATAAATGAAAGCTAGAATAGCACTCCAGGGAGGACATTATCTAATTCGCACATGTTAAAGATAAGAACCTTAAGGAACCTTAGGGATTAAACTGAAGTTTTGTCTGTAGATCATTTATATGCATTGCTTATCAATGGGAAGGTAAAATTATTGAGGAAATGGAAGTCAAAAAGAAATTAACCAACAATTCCTTTTCCTTGATATTTGCCTATTTTCATTTTAAGCTACAGATACCCCAAAAGTCATAATGAAAAACAGACTATAGTATGATTATTATTTAAGAATATTCCCTAACACTCAACACATATTCCTCACTATGGCTATTGACAGAGACACAGAATAACATTATCCCATCTTTACTTTTTTTCACAATGATCATTCTCAGTCTTACATTAACCTTAGCATACATATATTTATATATACCAATATTATGGAAAATAATAATCATTTAACTTGGAAGGAAAAAAAATCGTTAAAAAAATTCAGTTTTTTAAAATAAAACTACACATTAAGACAAAGATTTTTTTTCTTCTTTATGCTTAGAGTTTTTTTTTTATCTGTCTCTTTGAAGACTGCTGTTTTTATGAACTGCTATTCCAAATTATATTTTACAGCATACTGTTTATGGAATTAAGATCTGCTAAACATGTATGGCTGGAAAGTCAACATGAGGCTTCCTGTTTCGCATCTAAATAATTTTTAGATGTACAAATGTAAACAGAAAGAGAATATAACAAGTTAGCTTCAAATTCTACTGCTTATTTGATCATGCCAATTCAGTAAAGTTTTGAAAACACCAACTGCAACTAAAATTTGATAAGGAAGTAATTAGATAAGCATTAGAAAGTAACATAGAAATTAACAAAGTGTTATGTTTTCATTTTCCCTCCAAACATAAAGATCCAAGAATTTAGTATACATAACCACTTTCCTTTGATAGAAAGGGCAGTGTTGTTCCTTAATCAAAAGAAGTCCATGGTCAAATGTATCTAGATAGAGATACTTAAACCCCTATCTCTATAATCTGGCATTTTGCTATATCTGAAACTCAATACTCACAGTGGTCATACTTAGCCCTTAAATCATAGAGGTTATAGATGTCAATATACTAGAAATAAAACTGGAATATTACTTTTACTGACACTGGAAAGAGGGTGGTGCTAATTTAAGTGCTAAATGTCAGAAATGTTGAACAAGCATAAAATAATAAACATACCTGTACAGATAAATATACACAAAAAATAATTTCTAAGAATAATATCCTTTAGGTAAAATATTGTAATGCCAGGATGACCTGATTAATAATATTCTACTACAACTTGCTACAGAAAATGTTCTTTTAAGTGCAGAAAGAATAGAAAAGAGCAAACAATGGAGAAGTAGTAGATAAAGATATAATAAATATGCACAGTGGAATACTACTGAGCTATAAAAATGATGAAACCTTTCTAATTATAACGACATGGATTTGGGAGATTTATGCTATTCAAAGTAAGTCAGAAGGAGAGAGACAATACTGGATGATTTCAATCACAACTGGAACATATGAGACTAAGTAAGTGAGCACACAAAAACATACCCTAACAATTTGGATACAGGGTAGTGATGCAGTTAAAAAATGTATCGATGATGCCAAAATACCCTGGTGGGCGGATTCTGAAAAAAAAAAAAAGTGAGAGAAAATGGGTAGCAGAAAGAGTTGGTATATAAAAAGGGAGGAGCAAGGAGCGAGGTAAAAGGGAAAGGAAGGAAAGAGAACATGCCCACATGGCCTGCCAGGGGAAACCCCCTAGAAGAGAGAGTTGGTGGTAGCAAGGAGCCATGGAGACTGGCAGAAGAGTAGCCGATGTGGAGAGTGTGGCACCACAGCAAGGTGGCACAGTGAGCTGATACCTGGAGGTAGCCAGGGATTTGGAAAGCTGATTTGTGCATCAGCAATTGTGGAAGAAATCTGAAGAGTCTTGAAGAAACGGAGCAGTATGGAACAATGGAGAAGAAGCAAAGAGAAGATGCACCCGCCTCAGGTTTGGAGGGGAAAAGGGCACCATCTTGGACATGTGTCTTTGGGACCTTTGGGACTGAGAATGGTCACTGGGGTAAGATAACTGGCCACTTGTCACTTTGAGGACATTTTGTTTTCCCTTTGAATTCCCTTGTTAATAAAAGCCTGTTGTTAAATTGCATTGGTCTGGCAACTGCTACGTGTGGGTGAAGAAAGTTGGGTGACAGAAGCCACCTTTTAAGAGTTTTTTTTTTTCCCCTGTGGCTTATTGGTTGGCGGCTTCTGCCCCTTTCAACTCAATTAAAACCTGACTGTAGAACTGAGGCCACAAGAAAAAAAGAATGACATTTAGGACAGATTAGGAAACAGGCTGATGAAATATAGTAGAAGACCATTAGTGCTTTGTTTGTGGGCATGGTGTGATAACATATACAAGGAGGTAGTAAAATATACCCCTCAACCATATACATGTTGTAAATTGAAAATGTCTCAATGTACATGAAGAAAAAGAAAACCCAGAGGATGAAGTTCTTACAGTGAGCAAATGGATACCTTCTCACATCCTCTTAAATTTGTGTCTTCGTTCTATACTAGTCTATGTCACACTATTGACATTTACATTCTAAAACAGACAAAAAACATTTATGTTCCAGTTCTTATAGTGAATTATCAAGCAAGATAACATCTACAAAGAATCGAAAGATTAATAACAACATAACTAATAGCAAACTAACAGCAGTAGTAAAACAAACACTAGTTATATATTTCAAAACTAATGTAACCTTACCTGTGCTTTCTCAAAGTACATTGAGGAAATTCCGTTTGAGTGTAGTTTGTCGCCTCACATATAATAGGGGCCATTTCAGCATATCACAAAATTCATATTCTTTCTATCTTTGTTTCAGAAGCAACTGAAGATACTCCCTTGCTTTGACTCTAATATTGCTATCTATTCCTTTTCTCTCTATAGTCCACAGATATTTGTCCACTCAAAGTTGTCTTTTCCATGTCTTCTAACATGACCCAGTAAAAGGAATATAGATTCTCAAAAGAAAGACATGTGTATATAAGTTTTGATGCTATCTGTTATTTAGTCAATGAATTGAGATGACTAGTGAATGAGTAAGGCGATAGATTTAATATTTAATGAAACTTTGCATAGATATTTTGAAGTTTAATTCACTTTTCTCCCTTCTATTTTGGTAATTGTATTGTTAGGTATCTTCTTTTCTAAAAATAAACCAGCTCAAGAACTCTCAACCTTACCTTATCATGTCTTCAATTCAATAATAAAAATGTCATATTCCTTTGATCTTTAAATTCCTCAAGTCCATGAACTGTACTGGTTTTCATGCCCCATTTACCAATCTGACTAGTTTGTAACCCAGATTTTATTTATCTGCTTTATTTGAGAAAATTGCCTAGCAACCTGCAGCATGACATAAATCATTGATTAAGAACAGAGCAGAATTTCACAGACATAACACCCACTTCAAATCCTGTCTCAGCATCTCACTGGTTATGTGAGCTTGCTTTTGTTTTGTTCTTTTGTTTTTTGTTTTTAGCTCATCATTCACTGCACCTTATCTATCTCTTATCTATCACAAAGAGTCTTAAAAGTAAATGAGCTAATGTATAAAAATCTGCCAGTGTTTGACACAGAGTAAATGTTGACTGGTAATATTTATGAGATTTGCATCAATTCCAATAGCACATTCTCCATTATCCGATGTCATGTTCAGAATTTAACACTTGCTCACCTGCATTTTTTTTCTTAAACATCTTGCATGTACAATACACTTGAATTCATTGTTCCTTATCTTCTGTTTGTTCTTCCTTTTCTTTGGCTATTTTCATTCCTTGTCCTCACCCCCAATACTTGATAACTTGTCAATCTGCCCTCATCCTTCTACTGACTTTTCTGGCTTCTCATGGCTTCAGTAAATTCTCAATCTGTAGTCTTAACTACAAATGCCATTTAATGCTAACTGACTGCATATCCCAGACACTTTTAAGGTCCCACTTTCTAAATTGATCGGGCATCATCAAACTCAAACTGTGTACCTCCAGCCTCTTGGAAATCAGAAAATTCTTTCAGCTGCCACATTTCTTCCAGTGTCTTACTTTGTCTCTACCTGTATTACTTTGTATCATTGCAGAAATGTAGGAAACATTTCCAGTTCCTTGTTTACTGATCACATAGGCAGATAGCATTTTTCCCACTCCCTGTATATGAGCTCAGCAATGGGACTAGTATGTTTCCTGAGTTTTAAGAAGATGTGACATGTCAGTATCATCCTTCTCTCTGTCACAGCAACTGTCAACTTGCAAGATAATGGCTCCTCCATTAGTTTGGGTGACAGCAGAACACATGGATTAAAGGTCTCAGCTAACAATGGATGCATGGTGAGCAAGACAAACTTTTATTGTGAGAAGCCACTGAGATTTTGAGGTTGCTGGCTTCTGCAGCGTAACCAAATTCACCCTGCTATTACCTGAATTTTCTTTCATTCCTTTCTCATACTTAAGTTCTGTAATTAAATCATAATTAAATTAAATCAATGCTTTTTAAGCTTAAATTCACACAGAAAACAAGACAAACCTCACTGAAATTGGCATTTGACTGTATTTTTACATTTAATAGATTCTTGGCATTGAAGTGACAATAAGTGATGATTTAACCTCATGCTCACATGAGTAACCATTGGTTACTCATGAGTAACCATTCAGTAACTGATATGCTCCTGCTTAACTCCCACTATTGCTGTCACTACTGCATACCCATAAATCCATGTTCAGAATCATTCCAAGTCTTTCAAAAGACTAGCACATCCTCAGTGGGCTGTTGGTCCTTTAATAATCTAATAAAAACTTAGCTTCCACTACAATCTGAAAGATTTTTGATATAATCTTGAGAGAGCACATTCTGGTTTTTAACATTTTCTAATGTTCTCCAAATTTTTCACAATTTTTTGCATATTTCTAAATCTGAACTATCATTCACATTATTTTAACTTTTCACTCTACATATTCACATAAGTTCTATAACTTACTATAATTTCTATCATCTATGGTAAAATATTGAAAATCAAATTAAGAAAAAAACAAAACAGAATTTAATAGTGATATTATTCTTCTTAAATCATATCCATTTCCCTTACAAACTACCTTGAATCAGAGAACAATAATAATAGATTTGTTAATTCAAGTAGGTTTAAATGGGCAATAACTTTTTTTGTGAATATATATATAGTTTTCTGCTTTAAACTTATAGTACTTGCTTATCCCACCCAGCCCCAATTATAATAAAAGCACTATCACATAACCAACTTTTTCAAGCCACAAATAAATTTAGGAGGTGCATTTCTTTTTCTGCCATCTCACTGCTTTCCACTGAATTCATTCCCAAGCTCTCTTTTAACTGCATATATCACTACTCTTGTCCACTGCTGCCAGTTCAAACTTGTGCTATCCTACATGACTTCTTAATTATTCCCTTGACCTAACATAATTCTACCCAAAAATTCACTCTATCTTTAACATCCAGTAGATTTCTAGAAGTTCAACAATGTTTACATCATTTCATCACTTGTTTTGTATTTAATCCATTTATTACATAGGGACTTGAAACACTATGCTAAATCATTGAGGACAAAACAAAGTTCCAACTTCTAAGGAAAGCCACATACTCCCTATAATTCATTATACCACACTTGATATCTTTTTGTTTCTCCAAAAGCAGCATACCAAGCATTCCTACCTTATGATCTGTGGAAACATCACTGAGGCTTGAGTTACTAAAAAAATCTAGAAAATGGTGTTAAGAAACAGCTGTAAATAATATCTGTTATTACATTACAGTTAAGTGATTACCGCAATGTAGTTGTAAATAAATGTCATAATGTCACACTATTCAGACCACTCCATTGCTGGCTAGTGTTAGCTTCTCAAAAAGATGAATACTAAGTTGCAAAATACACACAATTATTTATATTCAATGAAAGCCATGGTGACTTTCATTTTGAGGTAAAAAGCTGTGAAGCATGAATTAATTGCAAATTCCTTAGCTTTGTACTTGATTCCTACAGATAAACTGAAATTTTATATGTATTTTGAACTTGAAAAAGAAAGAAGAGAAAGGGGATGAGAGAAGTGACATTAAATAGAGGGCAGGAAAGAAGGGTGGAAGAGAAAGAAAAGGATAGGAAGATCATGAATAGCTTTTCACTTATTTTTGTTAGTCTTTTCCTTTGTATACTTCTACTTTTCCCTAAAGAGACCATTTTAACAAATGCCATGATGTTCTTTATTCAATTTCTGTATATTTTATACACTAAGCCTTTTTTTCCCAATAAAGATTTTGCTGAACCCTTTACTTTCATGACTAAAAGAGAAACTTTATAATGGCAATAATATCCCACAGGAAACTCAAGAATATAAATATAGATTTAATAAAAAGAAAGTGAAATGAATGTTTATATAGCAAAAAAATTACTTCCTGTTGAGATCAGAAATACCTAATAAATCATTAATTTGCTATTTTTTGATATATACTATGCTAAATCAATTAAAGTCTTTTTTTTTTTTTAGAATACCATCACATTTTCCTGACACGCATGTACTCATACAATACAGGTCTAGATATATTTTTAAATTTTATCAAATGTCAGTGTAAATTCTAAGTGAAGCATAAGTTCCTGACAGTTAAGTAAAGAAGAACTCTTAGAAATGCATTTTCATATCCCTAGACTTGTAAGCAAAAAAGATTATTTGAAAATGAAGACAATGCCTCTAATTAAAATTTTACATTAGTGCTATTTTGGTTTTGTTTTCTTTCTTTATATCTTAAAAAGACATTATTATTTCTATAGTTTGGCTTTATCAAGGGTAGAATTAAGATCAAACATCCAGTAATTAAAGGCTAACTAAACCTTCTTAAATATTTTTTAGTGATTACATATATATAATTTATTCATCATTGAACAGTCAAAAATTCTCCTATTACCATTTCACTAGTGAACCACCATCCTGATTCCTTGTGCTCATCCCTTCCTCTCCCTTCCTGTATGCTTTAGTTCTGTTGTAAGTTTCTAAGTTTTAATTTTTTCTTGATTTTGTTTGTGTTCCGTACATCCCACATATGAAACCATCCAGACCATCTTTCTCTTTCTTGTGTATTTCCACTAGCATGAATACTTCTAGCTCTGTTAGAGTGGCATCTATCCTAAACATAGATGATGTGTTATGCACTGATAGTAACATTGGAATGAAAATGCAGCTGGAAAATAGAAGTTACTTCCCTTTTTGCTTTAGTATTACAAATTTCAAGAAGGACTTGGCAATATTATGGAGATTTGACTTTCTGACTTGATTGTTTCAGAACCCAGGTGAACAGAGCTTAGGATGACTATGCCAATATGTGCTTGCTGGCCCTTCATTAGGATTCATATTTTTATTTCAGAAGGATAGAAGAGGAGGAGCAAAGAAAAAAAACAAAGTTTTTGTGATGTGAAGTGATTGACAGGTATGCCCTCCGAAAAGGGAGGGAAGACAAGGAGAAGGGATAAATATACCTGTGTGAAGAAAGACAGGACTCAGCCATTTTGAGAAGATGAAGGGTGGTGGCTGGGGCATAAAGAGTCAGACCTTGACCCATGAGGTTCAGCCTTACACTGGTGAGAGACTTGTGATTTCTGGAGTTGGCCATGGGGCCAGACTCAGGGAAGCAGAACAGGGCAGCAAGTGCATGCTAAAGGAGTTTAAGGAGTTTGGAGATTTTAACTGTATTAGAACTTGCTTTATCTGTTTTACTTAGATGTCTTTGGAAAGGCTATGAGGGGGCTTGAGAAAGTGGACCTGATGTTGGTTCCTGTGTCTCAGAGCTTTACTGCCTAAAGTTGAGATGAGCACTGAAAGAAAAGACCACCAAGTCTTGGAACACATGTTTGGAGGATTGAAACAGATGCAAGAGGGGAAAAAAATGAATGTTCTTCATTTGGAACACATGTGTGTAAACTCAAAAGACCAATCTGAGTTTGGTCTGGCTGTGGGCTTGCATAGCAAGCCTGGGGGTGGAAAAAGAATGCTGAAAGGGGCTGGTCAGGTAGGAAACAGGTCCAGGAATAAATATTTTTTGTTTTTTTTTTTAGTTTGGGCTGGAAAGGGCTCTGGGCAAGCAACAGGTATGTACATGATAAAGGTAACTTGTGTGAGGTTAATAAAGCTTAAAGGTTAATAAAATCTTCCGTTGTTTTGCACCAGATTAAAAGGTAACATTTTTTCTCTGGTTTAGGAAAAGCTGGTAAAAAGGATTTTTAGAAAAAGCCTGGTGCCCCCTCCCTCAATAACACTTTCATATTTTTGATTGCTGAATAATATTTCACTATTTAAATAGGCTGCAACTTTTTGATCCATTCATCTGATTGGGACATTTTGGTTGTTTCTGTACCCTGGCTATTGTAAATAGAGCTGTGATAAATGTAGGAATGCACCTATAAGTGCAAAATGGTCTTCATGGTTTACATATGCAATTCCCAAAGAAAATGTAGTTTACTGAGACAGGCATGTACCTAAAATAAGAAATGTAATTTCAACTGTAATTATCTTCAAGTAATACATACAAATTAAGTTCAATTTTGCTCTTATGCATATATCTATAAACTAAAAAGGAAAGCATTTAAGGAGTACTCCTCTCCTTGGTCTCAACAGAAACACAAGGGATATTTGATGAAAAATTGTGTGTCAGAGCTAATCAGTAACTACAAGAAAAGACACACTACAAGGTTTATGCTATTGCAAAATAACCATTTTTTTTTTAGAAAGTAGGGCTTTAAACAGAGCAAATTTATTCAACTCAATTGTTTTCCTCAATGTACAGCCACAAAGTAGATACCTTACCTGATTCCTGTGCAGGCTTTCCTTATACTAATCCTTGAAAATGTTTAATATTTTTCTTGTGGATAGTATAAAGTTCTCAGACTTTGGACAGCTTTCCTAGAGATATCTTTAGGCTATTACCAGACTCAGTCTTGAATCTTTAGTAAAGTCACTTAATTTTCCCTTGCCTCAATTTATTTTAGACAGCATATCAAAACAATATCTTAGATGACAACAGCATATTTCATTTGGAGTACAATCTTAGAGTGTGGAGTTGATCATGTAGCATATACTGAATTTTGAGGTTAAGTATATAACTCAACATATGTAACGTTCTGTCTGCACTGCTGACAGAACTGAGAGCTAGTCTCCAAAACAGTCTTTCAGGAAATGTTCTCAGAATTTCTAACTTCATACTACATGCTACAACAAAAATAAAACTTTTTACTTCTGTGTTCAAATTATGTTGGCACATGCTGTGCGGTTTATTTTATGCTTGGACCTTAAAATACAAAGTGTTTTATAAAAGGCATTGAAATTACTGAAGTAACAGAAACCACTTAGCTTGTAATCCATAATCTTCACAACTTTATTGACCATGGAGGTGTTATTATTGTAGTTATTGTTTTGTTTGATTTGCTTTATTTTGTAACACCTATTAGCACCTGCAGGAACACTCCTGAACTCCTGGGAAATGCTGATCCACCTTTAAGTGAGAAAATGGAAAATTTAAGCTTACCAAGCACCAAAGTAGATGGCATAGGAACAAAAATCTCAGGATTTTTTTTTTCCTTTGAGCCTCTCTTTTATGCTCTACCTAAATGGAGGTTTCTTTGCAACCTTCAACACTATCACTGGCAGGTCTTCACCAAGTTTATAGGAGAAAGATCCCTATCCAAGGATCCAAGGCTAGCATGTCATAGTAAAGGATATATAAAATTTCTCTCCTTCAGCAATTTTACCATTTCCTTCAGGGTCCCTTCTACAAAGTTTGGGAACCAAGAGCCTTGGGAAATAATGCTTGAAGGAGCTGTGGTTAAGCTAACTGAACATACAAATCCCATTTCACCTGTTTATATCATGAAAACTCACCTGATTTCAGTGACCACAGAAATACTTTACTGATGTTCACCTAGTTTCCTTCATTCATCTTTCACTAAGTTACATAGCACTTATTCCACCATTCTTCTGCAGAAATGATTCAATTATTCTATTTTTGACAGAAGTACACATTTATTAACTGGTATATAAGTCCTTGTATGTTTCAATAACTAGTCTACCATTGGGCTGTGATAACTTGCTATGAAATGAAAAACCAATTCTGCCCAATCATTTGTGTTTTTTCTCCTTCTAATCTTTGTTGGTCCCAACTCAACTCATGTTCACGATATTAAACACTTCACCCACTCCAAGATTTATAAATCTGAATCTTGGAATAGGTCCCTTCATTACCTTTCTTTCATGTGTTACTTCTTTTCTAGAACTCATTCATATTTGTTATTTTTATCCATTTTCTTGTATCTCCCTGAAAAAATGAAAGTTAACATATTGCTTGCTATATATATATATATTTATATTTTTTTTCATTTCAAGGACTTGGTTTTGCACAAAGATTTAAAAAAAAATGCTTTCATAACAACACTAAACTCAAAAGCAAGTAAGGTTAAAATTTGAAGCATATGTGACTATGTAACATTTTTGAGGTTGCTCTCCCAAATTTGGTAATGCATATAACCTTCTTAAAAATAATTTACAAAATTGCACATCCATCTTTGTAACATTGAAACTATCACAGGGCTAATCACTGAACCTCTGTGGGATATTTTAAATATGTTACTCCCTATCTAGTTGCTTATGTGATGTTCTAATCTCTTAGTTCATCCTGCATTCAATTACACACTTTCATTAACCTCGATGAAAGCATGACAGACATAGTCTTTTGATATCTGGTTGTATGATTGTTATGAAGACTATTATACTCTAATTTCAAAACCACTTGTGTGTAGTTCATTCATGACATATATTGGGTAGCTAAGGAGATAGTGCTGCTCCATTAATGTTAATATAGCCCCATTTTTAGGTGAACTTTGTAGTTAGCCAATAATATGTTTGGTTTATTTTGTCCACAATAATAATCTGAATGTGCACATTGGGTATGAATGTTGACAGAGCAAGACAAATTTTTGAATTCTATAAAATCAAAACCCCTTACTATAAAGTTCATTAGTCTTCTTTTCTTTACAGCTTACTTTTCCTCAGATAAATCTTAGCTTTACTCTAATTATATTCTCAAGTAACATAATTCCTATATTCTCATCTGGAATCTCTGTTAAACCATATAAGAGTAACTATGTGGAAATGAAACAGAGATGAAGTACAGTGAGAAACAAAAAATGTGTAATGGAAAATTCTCTTTCCTTAATAGAACCTAATTTAATAGAACTTAATCTTCCTTTATGGAAAAGCAAGGTTGCTCTTTTAAGGTAGTCTAGCCACTCTCATTCTGAAACAGTTTCAGTTAGGTAAATATTCAGTGAGGAGATAGATAGATAGATAGATAGATAGATAGATAGATAGATAGATAGATAGATAGATAGATAGATAGATAGATAGATAGATAGATAGATAGATAGATAGATAGATAGATAGATAGATAGATAGATAGATAGATATATCATACATATATGTGTATATATACTTATATATATTTAATATAGAATCTAAAGAATGCTTTTGATTGTTAATGGGCTAGAAGCCAAAGAAAGAAGGGGCGATTGGGGAAAAAAAGCTATAACATATACATATATATATAACATTCTGTTTTATATATATATAAATGTTATATATATGCTATGACTTTTCTTTTTCTAATTGCCCCTTTTTTCTTTGGCTTTCTTCTTAGCCCAGTAACAATCAAAAGCATTCTTTAGACTCTATATTAAACAAGTCTATAATCAAAAAATGGAACTAATTGTTTAAGTTTAGAATCATAGCCTAAAAATCAACAGCAACAAAAATAAATAAATAAATAAATAAATAAATAAATAAATAAATAAATAAATAAATAAATAAGAAGAAGCAAGCAACATTTTCATTGAAGTCTTACCCATCCTAAAGAGGGATGGAAAAAGAACCTAGTGTGGGACCAACAGTATTCCAAAATACAATTACTTAACTTCTCAAATTCATTCATTTCAAACATTCTCAAACTACCTGCTTTGTCACTATGTCACACCCATGAGGACAAAGGGATATTTGGGATCTAATGTCTTAGTTTAAATTATAAACTGTCTCTAATATCTATTCCTTAAGATGTAAAAAGAAAATTTCTGGCAAAATAAAGCGTTCCTCAGATACAAATGTCATCTTACTTAAATAAAAGGGTCTCTAATAATGCTAATTGTAAAAGATAAAATCCATCGGCTGGTGGCTGCCCACCCTGTGAGCATTGAGTCTGCCTTCATCCTAGTGGTAAGGAGGGATTTGGGCACTGGCTTGGGTAGCGCCAAACAGCTCAGTGCTGGAGTTGAGCTAATGGGAGAAGCCACGACTGTCTCACTTCAGCGGTTGACTGTCCTCCGCATGTACCGGTAGCCTTCTGCCTTCATCCTGTTGGGTAGAAGGGACTTGAGGGCCAGCCCCAGAAGCCCTGGACCGGACCACAAGCCCAGATCCAGTCAGGGTTCAGGCAAAATGTGGGGGGGGGGGTTGGGGAATTAAAACCCTCTGGTATGCTTCCACTGCAATCAGCCCTCATAAAGAATAAGGAAAGCACTGATGGTCCAACCTGACCACAGAAACAGGAGATGAGGGGTGCAAATAAAGGCCTTAAACTCACAAACATTCTCTGGGAAGGATCCGAAAAGAGCATGGAGAGAATCCCTGAACACAGGACTGAGAGACCTGCTATAAAGACTACCACAGAGCTAGACATACAATGCCATAGGGATCTTGGAGCAGAACCCCAGATCAGAGATACCTCCAACAAAACAGGCACATCCCTTTTTCACAAGGGGAGGAAGCCCATAGGATTATGACAGTGGCCATATACCAGGGCTGCAAACAAAAACTGAGGAAACCAGAGAGACCAACCATCTACTGATGGCTGTCCTCATCAAGGAATTTCTCTACAGAAAATGACTGAGGCAGGTTCCCTATCAAAGGCCTGAGCCATAGGTGAAGAAGCAAGCAAAATGGAACAACAACAACAACAACAACAAAAAAGAAAAAAAAAAGAAAAAAAAAAAACCAGAATGGCAGGGACAGCCAGTAAGAAGGAAGAGGCACTTGATACATGCCAAAGGAGCCCATGCTGGCTGCTGGATGCAAAATGAGCACTGGAAATCTAAGTAGCATAGCTTACCATAAAACTGATCTTCATCCAGGAAAAGAACCCAAGGACCAAACATAGACATACAGCAGTAAGAAAGGAAGTGCAAAGACCAGAGGGGGAGGGCAGTAAGGGGGCACACCAAGGGGATGAAAAAATATTGTATGAGATCTAAAAAAATAAATAAAAAGACTCCTCCCTCCTCTCACTGTATTTCTCTAATAATTAAATATATTTTTAAAAAGCCTTTTTCCCCCCTCTCATAAAACTATGTTGTTCTTTTCTCTCTTTCTTACTTCCTCCTTTCTATCTCTGCTGTCTTCTTTCCTTTCTATCCTTCCCTTTGTGACATTTCCTTTTGATACATTATGAAATCATAGACTTGCTGTCTATGGACATATATAGATATATATATCTATATATATGGATATAGATATATGTGGATATATATGGCTATATATAGCCATAGACAGCAAGTCTATGATATATATATGTAGTGTATGATATATATATATATATATATATACATATATATGTAGAGAGAGAAAGAGAGTGAGAGATAGGGGAGGAGAAAGCAAAGTGAAAAAATAATTGAACTCAATATCATTAAGAAATATTTACTGAAGACCATTACTCCAAACTCATTGTATCTCCCTCACATGATAAAAGAAAAAAAAACTACTTTCAGAAATTCATCCAAAACCCATTATTTACATACATTTCTCTTTCAAGAGTTACCCAATATATATTTCAAATGTATTATAGCTAAAGAGATGCTGTGACTCATGTGCAAGTCTCCATGGTTATAATATTAACTTAAGAAATGTGTGCAAATATCTCATGGCTGAAGAGCATATATAAATATATATATTCCATATAATGCTCTTATATATAATAGAAAATATATTTTATATATACTACATACATAAAATATAAAATGCTCATATATATTATATATATAGGAAGGTGATGCTACTTTCTTACTGAAACATTAAGAATCAGTCTGGGAATATGGTGTTCTATCTTAAAGAAAAAAGATTGAATACAGATGAACAGGAAAATTCATTAAAAACAATTATTGGGAAGGGCAGAGTCAACAAATAAGACGGTGTGCACACATAAAAGAACCGGAAGTACAAATTAGCAAACAACTCTCCCCTCAATGAGAACTGGAAGAGCCAATTAGCAAACAGGGAGAGAGTAGGCTCAGTCACAAGAACAGGAAGGACAGATTAGGAAACCATTAACTGGTCAGCACAATAACAGGAACCAGAAGAGCCAATTAGCAAACTAGCAGAGAGTGGGCTAAATAACAAGAATGGAAGAGTAGATTAGCAACCAATTAGCTGGTGGACTTAACAAGAACCACAAGGGCCAATTAGCAAACAATTGGCTGGTGGGCGCAACAAGAACTAGAAGGGCCAATTAACAAACTAGGAAATAGTAGGTTCAATAACAAGAACCGGAAAGGAAAAGGAGATTAGCAAGAAAGGAGTTGTTCAAAACAAAATAAAACAAACCACTGACAATTCAAAATGTAGATTACTGTTGTAATTATTGGTTCATACAGCAGAACAGAAAGCAAACTAAAATTGAAGTTAAATAATAACCTAAACAATAGATGTAAATTGCTTATATAATTCTGCTTTTTCACAACTTTCTCAGTCTGCTCTTTGGTTTCGCTATCTGCTTTCCATGGTTTGCTTTTAGTTACCTATGCTCAATTGCCATCCAAAATAGGATGTACAGTGATTTATAGACAGAATGATAGACATATATACACGACATTCACATAATTTCTATTACAGTATATTGTTTTTACAGTAAATGAATGTTCAAGGTTTTTCTGACCCTTCCACCATTAGCCTCTATGACCATGCAGTCAGCACCTGTGATATTGTGCCCTCTCCACGACTGTACCTCCCTGGTCCAACGAGTACGTAGCTGTGTAAGTGTGCACACCTGGGCCTAGGAAGCAAGCTCCAGGGAAAGATGAGGGGAAATTTGGAGGCACTTGAGAGAGGGGACTCAAGTTGCTATTTCTATGTTGGCTATTTTTCCCTTGTTCATTACTATAAACTCTATAAAGATAATTCCAGGAGGTTTTAACCTTCTTTAACTGCTAGAAACAATGGTGAACCTGCCCAAATTGAGATGGTTGTAAAACATGTTATGATTATTTTCTGTTGTTTTTAGTTACCACTTTTGTCTAGCATTGTGATTAATTCATAAGTTAAACTTTAGCATATATTTCCCTTGTAGTTTTAGGAATCTATACTGTTGTGGGGACCTTGGAACGTATCCCCTTGAATAAGGGAGAATTTTTGTAGAGATTGTACATAATTTAATATTTTCAACGTTCATGATTTGTATTCATACAGATATAAGGAAAGCCATGGTTTGCAGCTTCATAATTCTGACTTTGGGTAATTTCCATAATTCTTGAAGTTTCAATTTCTTTCTCTTCAGTGTTCACATTCACACTCCATTACAATGTCATGGTAGAGATTAAATAGAATTGCTTATATAAACTGCTAAATTGTACCCTGAATATAATTGTGCAATAAATTTCAACTCTTTTAAACAAGACTCCCTTGTAAAATTAAAGCTGACTATTAATTTATAGAGTTTAAACTGAGTCCAATGCAAAAAATAATTCTTCAAAGACCACAATGCAAAGAATAATTCTTTAAAGACCACAATGCATTTGCAAAAAAAAGTAACTTGGCTCAGCAATTCTGAATGCCCTGCTTTGATTTTCACAGTGACACTTTGAAATTATAGTCTTCACAAGGAAATGTATTTTTCTAAACTCTCTCTAGGAAATAGAATGATGGAGATAATTTGCAAGACCTTTGCCCTTGACTTTGCTTTTTTAACACTGAATGTCAAAGCATAAAAACTAAACCTTTATGTTAACTAATATAAAATATAGACTATCTTTGCAACAAGGAGTATGTTAATAATCAAGTTAAAAAGAAGAGCAAGTTGAAATGATAGGACACAGATGATATTTGACATAGAGCCTACATTCAATCTCAGATGTGAAGTCGTAAATGTAATTGATGCAGTGAATGGGAAGATTCAAGCACTTGAAAACAAGCCAAGCATGGGGGAAATTAACATATCTTAAGACTAGCATTAATCACTGAGATGACATATCTTAAGTCCTGGATTTGTTCACTGGAATAAAACTTAGGGGTACAGCTTGTAATGCATTATGCTAATATTAGATGGGACCCTGATCTGTAGACCTAGGATTTATTTGGACAAAGATTACTTGTGAGTGCAATTCAAGTCATATTTTTTTTTCTTTAGTCCTTAACTTAGGATCTTCATTTATAATTCCCTTGAGTGACACAGTATTTTCCTTTAAGAGGAGTCATTTTAAAACAAGGAATTTTATTCTGTTTTACAAGACTGTATTTATCATTAAAGAGTGCATAGACATCTTTCATTGGAGGTATTTTGTATGTTCTATGTGCTTGAAATTCAGAACAATATACAGATAGTAAGATATGTTTTCCAACTCAGTTATAAATCATACCTAGCTGACTACATTTTTACCCTTTGGCTTTTTTTTGCTATACATCATATGTGGGGGAATTTATTTTTCTCAAAAATCCAATATCCTATATATAGTGTGGCAATAGACTAACTTCTTTTGCATTTATGCATTTGAGATGATTCCTATTTGCTTTTTCCCCCCTAAGCACTATAAGCAACTGCTGTTCTAAACAGTTTTTGTTGTAATTATTTTGCAAGCACTGTGGACTCTATCAAATTTATCACAGAGATAGAATTTATTTTCTTTTACAATATCCACAATCCTGGTGTTCAATATCTTAATGGACTTAAATTTTTATGATACGGATTACTATGGAAATGCTTCTACAGCTAGACTTTGGTAAAGTAGGTCAATTAGTGTTATATTGTATAAGGTCTCAACCTTATATATCTTTATACTTTTGACATCTATGATCAACACCAAAAGTCTAAAAAGTCTGAGTCACCATAAAAGTGACTCAGTTTATCTGCTTTTACCCAAGCTTCATATGCCTCCCCGCTGTGGAAAACCACCATCTTCTTGTCAGAATTAAGAGTTTGCTTTTATTTTGTTTTCTTGTCCCTTGGCTTTGTTTCTTTATCTTCTATGGTTTAGTGAAATCATGTTGTAGCTTTCTTTCTCCATGTATTTCACATAGCATGAACTTTGTTTAGTTGCATCTTTAAATTTGTTTTTCATTTCATTTGGTGTATGCAGTGAAAGTTGTTGCTTTATGATCACCATGAAATTCAGGTATAACATTTATATTATTTACATTATATTATATTGTTTATTATATTATATTTTAAATTTCCATCTACCAATATCTGAACACATTCCAAAAATTTGCTCCCATCCTCATATTTTACATTTTTGATAGCTCATTCTATAACTTTGTATTAACTGTATCCCTTGACTAATTATTGATGCTTTTTCTAATTTTACCACTTTTGTCTTTTAGTCTTCAAACTGGATTTTAAACACTTTTTTATGCACTTATAATACTTTTATATTTTATCCACTTATAATACTTTTTCCTTTCTTTTCCAGTGTTTTTTTTTTCCTTTCATATGTTTGATTGTTTTCAATTAGTGACCTTTTTTTCAGTTCAGAGAAGACTTTTCAAGGTTTCTTTGTATTTTTTTTTTTTTGTGGTGATGAATTCTTTCAGTTTTCTTTGTGTCTGGAATGTTCTTAATCTTGCCCTCAAATCTGAATAATAACCTCACCAAGATAAAATTTCCCACCCCACCCCTCTTTCAAAACTTTCCATGTATCATGTCAGTCTCTTATGGTATGTAAATTTTCTTTTGAATAATCTGGTAATAGCAAGAAACAAGTTACTATTCTAAAGATCATCTCTACATACTTAAATGCTATTTTAATTATAATGTGTTTGGTGTGGGTCCCTTTGGGACTCTCTAGGTTTCCAACACCTGATGTTGTCAATTTCCCAAAGACCTTGATGGAGCCAATTTATTACCTAGGTAGTGTAAACTAGGGAATGTGTTGACTCTTGTTTTCTTCTACACATTTTATGGTTCCAGGTCTTAACATTCAAGTAACTAAAAGAAAGAATACAAATAAAAAGAATAATGGAATAGACAAAACGAAACCAAAATAGACCCTTGTATCTCTCTGTAGAATCAACTCTATCAAGAGGATAAAGGGCCAGGACTGAATAAAGACTGAATAAGCCCACTGGACCACAGGGAATTATTGGGCACCTTGTTGGTGGGTGTTGTGTGTTATCATACCTTTGATTTTGTGTGAGACTACATCACTAACAATATATTGTTCTGTAAATTAATGTGACCTTAATAGGAAAATAATAAAAATTTTAAAATTTGCATTTGTTAGCCCCATTTGGACTACTTAGTGCCCAAAGAGGTTTAGTTTTGTTTTATCATCTGAGAATACTCTCAAATGTGCTGTATTAAGAAATAAAAATAAAAATGAAGGGTCTCGATTTGGAAACAATCCAAATGCCCCAAAACAGACGATTGACTTAAAAAATGTGGTACATATACACGATGGAATACTACGCATCAATCAAGGAAGACAAACGTATGTCATTTGCAGCAACGTGGATGGAACTAGAAAGACACATATTAGCAGAAATAAGCCTAAAGAAAAAGAGAAATGCAGGATGGTCTCACTTATATGATGGATATAGGGAAAAACAAACAAATGAATAAGAAAAAATAAAAACAACTGATTGGATTGAACAATGGAGTGAGAGAGGAGGAGGGGTAAGAAGGCAGGGGAGGGAAGAGTACAAAAGATCAGGATGGATAACAGGTGTTAGCAAAGTGGGAAAGCCCCAGGGTACACAATAATGCAATAATGTAATATAAATATAAATATAAATACACATATTTATGCAAATTTAAAATAAACTAAATTTAAAAAAAAAGAACAACCATCACAGAAATACTTTACATTCTCTGTGGATATCTCTTCTATTCTATTCCCCATTATACATTCCCAGAAATAATAATAATTAGTACATTGGATTTGATGTTTGCCATGTCAATGGTATTTGAAACTTTTAAATCACACATCAGTAAATAATATATTATTTTGCATGGTTATAATTTCATACTTAAGGTATTGTACTTTCTTTGTTCCCACAAAAAAATTTAAAAATTGTTAAAAAATAAACTCCTAACTAGGATATTGGAGACCATCCCCATTTGTTACTTCTATTATTGTATCCAAATTTCAAGTTGTCTTAGTTTTAAAACTTGTAATATTTGTCATATTGAGATCTGTATCATAATTTGCATACTAATATCTTGTTGTACCCTAATTTTCTTTTATTTGTATATTCTAAGCCTGAAATTAAGTGTATAGTTTAAAATTAAAAAAAAAAAAAAATGAAGGATCTCAATACTGGCAGAGAGGCCTGAAGAGCAGTAGCTGACACTGTCTCTAGTTGCACTGCAGATGAGCCAGTATCCATGGAGGTCTAATAATTGAGGGCAACTGCAAGTTCTCCCTCAAAGCAATGGCTAAAGTTTGCTTTTGTTTCGTCAAGCCCTTCATGTGGCATGCTTATTAGTAGAACTTATTTCTAAACATGATTATTTGACTTGTATGCAACCAATTTGATCTCAGTTACTCTTAGACTTATTTTTAAGTTAGAATGCCTAACTTGGATTCTTATTCAAAGCTTACACAATTTTTTTTTAAATTTGGAGCTAGTGACATTTATAACTATAAAAAATTGACCTATTTTTGCTCTCAATTAACATAGCTTTTTTCCATATTCCCCAACTAGATAATCAACCTTGTCTTTTTACTTCTTCTTTGTCAAGTTATTCACTTTCACTCTTTTTAGACCTAAGTGAATGGAGATATAAAATAATAATTGTAGCAAAAGGTCATTTCTAGTGAATCAATCAGTCTGTGTTTCTCTTTGACCAGGGGCTCTATTATGTAAGAAAAAAAAATAAAACAAAACTGCCTATAAGGAATGAGAATTTGTATGAACGTATACAGAATAATAGTGATATAGATACACACATTATGTGAGATCAAAGTACCAATGTCTTTTTTAAAAGATATGTATACATGAAAAAAAAATTCATGTATTCAGATGATAAAAATGACCTTAAAATGCAAATGAAATCGGTATTTTAAGAATTTAACTGACACCAATTGCACCGATATGACAGCATATGACCAAAAAAGGCCAGTTGTATTGTTATGTAGCAATTTGTGTACCTGGACAGAAGAGTATATGTATATATATATATATATATATATATATATATATATATATATATATATATATATATGTGTGTGTGTGTGTGTGTGTGTGTATATACATGTATATATATATATGAATATGCATATGTGTATATATATGTATACTGTGTGTGTGTGTCTACCTAGCAGGATTACATTTTTCTAGCCAAGTAGGATCTTAGGAGGAATCACTCGTAAAGAAGGTACACTTTAAAACTCATAAGTATTAATAGAATGAAAAAAAATTTTAAATGTTTGAAATTGATTAATTCCTAATGATAGTAAGAATTGAAAACATATATACACAAGAATTGAAATATAGTGAGTGACATAGAGTTTAGTCAAATTAATTTGGGTTGAAGGGTACGGAAGTATTTGGTCATTCCCATTATAAATGAGCAAGGAAGTCAATGCACTTAAGAGAAAAACTGGGGTACGATTTCAGTATTTCTTAAATAGAATAAGAACAGGAAATGGGAGTTTAAGGTTTGAGAACATCTTTGAACTTTTTTGGCATGGATAGTGTAATCATTAATACTGCATTTCAGAAGATTTAATATAAGAATAAGGAAGAAAAATCTGTACAAGAGAGATGACAAATTCAGAATCAGATGAACTTGAAAACTAAGTGCCTATACAGTGAAAAAAGGTAGTAGTCCAAATTGTACATGCTGACATCTAATAATTATGTTAACTTATTATTTAAAGAAACTACCCATACCTAAAATACACACATGCATGCACAAGACTCCTTCTACACTAAAATAATGGGTAACTTTGTTCCTTCCATTTTTCAGAAATAAAACATTATTGTAGATATTCCAGGTACCTCTCCTTTTTCTCTCACCAGCATTAAACTTACAACTATAAAATATTCTCTAACTTAAAAGCACATGAGTATTTCCCTTTCTTAGAGACACAACTATTACTGGATCAACACCATCATTGCTTATGACTCAGTCCATGTGTTAGAACTTTCTCACTAAACATGATTTTTATCGTTTGTCTTTGACGTCTTAATCTACAAATAGACAAAATAATTCACTTAAAGGTTTTATGTCTTTCCATCATATTGGAGAGGTGCAACCAAATCCAATAGAGTCCTTACATGACTATCCTCCACTGCACCTGATTTTATGTCCTTTCCTTATTCCTCTCTGGCCACTCTAGCCTTCTTATTGTCCTTCAAATAAGTTGAGTTTCCTATTACCTCAAGAACTTTCATGCGCTCTTCATTTCCAAAGTATAAAATGCTCCCAACTTATAATTTGCCCCCAGATTCAAATAATTATCATTCTTATTTTCTTTGACCTTTTCTTGAAGTTCACTTACTCAGTAAGAATTTTTCTGCGCTTCTTATTAAAATTGAAGACTTTTTCCTTCATCACCCCATAAACCTCACAGCACCTTTGTTTTTCTTACCATCATTTGTTAAATTCATATCTCAACTAATTTATTTCTTTGAGTAGTTCCACTTACATAGACAAGAAATTTTATATGGGTCCTTCCATGCTATATAGCCTAAGAATCTAAAAAGTATTTGGAACATGGTAGAATATCAGTAAATATTTTTTTGGCAAACAAATAAGAATTAAAATGTGTAATCAGACAACTAAAGTATATAGGAAAAACCTGAATGCAGACTTAAAGGAAAACATATTAAAAAGCTGTCTTTATTATTACTTTGTATTATGAAAGAATATTTTAAAATAGTGATTATATTTACTATTAAGACATCCTTATCTTAAAAGTGAGGTGTACCTATATTCCACATATAACTGGGGTCATCTAGTATTTATATTTTTTCTTCTTATTTCAGCTAGCAAAAAATCTCCTAGCTCTACCCAGGTTGTTATAAATGGACAAGAAATAGTTCAAAACAAGCTGACCATAGAAATGAAATACAAGAAAAAGGTGGGGGCAAGGGGGCGAGAGGAGGGATGAACACAAGAGAAACTGATAACTATTCATGGGTGATATGGTAGCTGGAGAACTATGGGTATTACAATCATGTCAAATATATATCTATCTATATATATATATGTAAATGTGGCTAAATTTAAAATGAAAAACAAATAGTGAGAATGTTTTTTTAATATCATAAAGCTTTATTTGCTTTTTCTAATTCATTTTATTGATTTGTCACAATTGTGCATTAATTGATCCCTCCTTCTCCCTCCATATCCCCCTCTGTATCCCCCCTTCAGTCACTCCTCCCATTTTTTCTGCAAATTGTTGTTTGGTTAAGTTGATGTTTAGTTGTTGGTTGTTTGGCCTGTTGTTCTTTTCCAATATATGGTAAGTGTGTGTGTGGTTTTTTGTTGTTGTTGTT